>DWNE01002054.1:0-19906 GCA_018249875.1 Cecropterus toxeus | reverse complement strand
ATCCAAAATGGCATATGAATCACTTCGTGGTAAATAGTCCTGGATTTATTTTATCTGATTGAAATATCAAACGAGCATGCAGTTCACCTGATGGTAAGTGATTACTGACATCTGTTAGCAACTTCATATAGATCAGGGGTTCCATCTGAAGTTGATCACAGATGCGATGCTACTCCCGAAGACTGAGATGGTTGCCTCATATCTAAGTGAGCCGGCAAACCAAACCCTTTTACGAAACGCAAGTAATCAGTATGGCGGTTGTACCTCCCTGGTCGAACTGCACTAGTTCTACCACAAACCTGGATGTGTCTATAATACGAAAACTAGATTAAGGTATTAACCAAACGTTTAAACGTGGTGGTACTATACTGGTTAATACGGCCCAACTGGTACGGGATGGTACCAGCAGTTCATACATTTCTTCTCTAAATTAGTCATTAAAAGTGGCTACGCTTTTGCAGCTGAACTGTAGTTGGAACGTATATCACCTTTTACAACTATTAAAATACTCTTCAAACCATGTTCTGGTTTAGAGTAAAACCCAAACAAATCAGAAAGTAAAGTTTCGTCCGCATCTCATTATTGTCCCATCGGGGCGCGCGGGTTTCCGATCAGGATGAAAGAGTTTTAAGCCATAGTCCATGTCGCTGGCCAAATGTGAATTCATAGACTTCACACACTTTTGAAAACTTTTGTTTACTCTCAAGTGAGGCCAAGTTTGAACCATTCGTTTTAGCCTAATGGTTAGGCTATCACTTGTCTCTTTCTAAAGTTTTAAGTATGCAGAATTCTACTAAACATTTATTATTGTTTATTTAACTCTAGTCTTGCGTTATCTTAGCAGTTATTACCTCTATTATCACATTATTCATTGAGTTTCCATACGTATAGGTATAGTATTAAGTATCAATTTAGGTAACATTTGTGTACAAATGCGCGAACAGTATTCCATACAATTTACAACAACATATTTAAATATATGATGATACGATGTATCGACCGGAGACGTTCAGTAGGTTCCTTCCGTTTCTTTTTTCTCGATACTTTTTTATGATAGTACTTTAACACTTTATAGTTTTAACTTAAATAGGAAAGTCAAGGAGCGTATTGGTTGTCGTAATATCGTAATTGATCAGAATATGGGCCTTTAATTTATAAAAATACTAGCTGTGCCCCGCGGTTTCACCTGCTACTACATAAGAAAAAAAAACAAACAAAAATAGTGTGATATTATATAGCTCCTTCCTTCTTCGAAAAATTTACTATTCAACATCAATTTAATTTTGACGACCCGCGTGGCCGAGCAACTACCATACCGGTCTGACACGCAGTGGGTCCCGGGTTCGATCCCCGGCCAGACAGAAATCTGAATGATGACTTTAGATTTCTATTCTGGGTCTGGTTGTTAGTGTCTTCGTCTTTGTGTGTCCATGACACTTACGACACAGGAGAAAATCCTACTGTGGTGCTATGAGTGTAGAAATCGTTAAAAGCGTTAAACACAATATTTTTTTTTTCAATCAAGCACTCTTCAGCTTTATATTTAAGTATAGAAATTTATGACATCGCGGATTTTTGTAACGTTTCAAATGTCAACCATCGTGGGTAACCACTTTTTTCTGATAGCTCATTTATCTAACAGTGTTATCCAGTGTAAAAATAAAGGAAGCGACCAATTTGCTTATCATATTCCTGTGTCAAACTTTGGGATATGGTAAATAAACTCAACCTCAACATATGTCTACTCTCATACTGTCAAGTCTTATTTTATGTGTTGGTCAGTTATTGTTAAATTATTTCAAATTGTTGCAGGAAACAGCTCTTAGTTACCCGCAGTACATGAACACAGTGCGTCTTCAGATCTCGTACGCGAAGGACATCCACGACACCCTTGTAGCGGCCGCGCAGAACATATCACCGACTGAATGACCAGAAAGGATAGAACTCACTCGCGACCGAGTGGGTAAAGAAACAATTCACGAAAGAGTGAAGCAAATGTATTTGTAAAAGTATCTTAATAATAAAATGAAATTAATTATAATTACAATGTAACATTAATTAAAATAAGCATCTACACAGTGTTATCTTTCTTCAAGTCTAGTCTTGGTCTTACAGAACTTAAGTGTTAACTTAGAAATAAAACATTCGGCTGCATTTGTACGTGGAATATATGACATAAAATAATTATTCTATTGTGGAGGCAGTCTTCACTCTTCAATTTTTAGGTTGCCAAATTATATAAAACATAAAATAAAAACCATTATCCATTTTTGAGATCAATTTAATTAAAAATCATCCAATAAACATCAAATATCTTTATTTATACATTTATTTCAATAAGTAAACAATTCTTCATTATACATACAAAAAATACAATCGATTCATAAAATTTCTATAAAATAACATACATACTTAACAAATATTCTATAATCTTATAATAATAAATGATACTTCTATAAGTGTAGGACCGGCCATTAATTTTCATCATGTCTATTAATTATCAAATCCTAAGCTAACGTTATCACAAAGTTAAAAGCACATAAAATACTATCAGTCTTTGTATAAGTGCGAGCGCGCACTATTTTGTGAGCTATTTCATAAATTCTACACATGGACGTAAAGGGGATTCGCGAAAAAATACAAAATTAGTTGTACTCATGTTCGATATTTAAATCGTCCCGGTGAAAACTTAGCACGCAGTGCGCGCCCACACTTAGAAGTTGTTGAAGAAATACACAGTTTCTTTTAAATCATCCATTCCAAATTCCAATAAGATTGACCTGAAACAAGACAAGCACGACTAAAGCTTTGTTCACAAAAAAAAATGAAATTTTGGTAAAGTTTTTTTACAATTTGTGAATTATGAAAATCAAATTCTATGCTCATTTTATTTTGTAAATAGATTACTTTGTAGGACAGACATTTTTACAAGGCAATTAAAGGCTTTTAAAACTTGCAACTAATCTTCTAAACAATATGTACATGAACGTATACTAAATGTATTCGTGTGACAACATGATTCACATAACAACAGGCCCTTGGGGGGCTGTAGATAGTATGGAAAAGTCATAAATCGGCGATATCAGTGCCGGTGGAGAGAATGGTCATGCAGTATTGTTTGCGCTGCACACGACCCAAGATAAACTTATTATTGTGACATAAATAATGTAGCGTTCGGTGCACCGCTGTGGAATAATACGGGCCCATGATGGCTGCCTCAGCTGTACCCGTTAGGACGTGGACACAATATCAATTCAATATTTACTTAACTAATAACTTTAATTAGGAAAACGACTGATCAATGCTTCGCTTTAATAACATAACTAAGAAACCTGTAAGGTAAAAAGAGGGTTAAATAATTCTGTTAACCGATATAAGAAAATAATAATATGTAGACTATTTACTTCCTATTCGATTCGATTTTCATTTGGGAGTGGGTTGAACTAGCCGAGGTAGGTTTTATCAAAGAATTTGTCGCTCGCATAGAAATGAGTGAAAGAAAAAGATAGTTCAATCTACTTCCAAAATATAGTCCAAAGACTTAACAAAATACATTCGCATTTTTGTTATTTTAATTATGATTCTAGGAGAGTTTGAAACCCTTAACATCCTGAATCCGCAATGTGAGTTAGTCCTAACAGCGATAAACAGTCTCCGATCATGGAATTGTTTTCTGTCTTGTGAATCATTAGCTGTAATCACATACAATGTATAGGTTTGTTTAAGATAAATTAGCTCCAGTTCTTAGTATTCATATCCTTAGTGAATGAAGATAATTATTTTGTTATTCTGATGTTGTATTAAAGTATGTGATAGGATTTTTCGCTGCATCTATTTTTAAGTCATATCGCAATGCAATATTAGAGCGTGCCTATTAATATTAAGAGTGTATTAACATTGTGACATTAAGATAAGATGTCGATGAATGTTTAGAAATAAAAAAAGAAGCAGAACCAATTTACTTTCTACCAATAATTATTAAATTTACAATTATTATTCTTGGCCGATAATTAAGTTATAGACGCCATGGTGTGTGGTTAGTTTAAGAATATTTTACACTTAAGTATAAAGTAGAAGTGTAAAAGTTGTTGCCCAATTTACACAATAAGTATTTTTAAGTAAACTTGTAGAATATATAACATTAACATACATAATTATTATGTATGACAATAACAAATTGCAAACGAGGTTGGGTAAAAGTTATCAGGGCGGGAAACGCGGTAACAATGTTAAAACAGAGCGCAGATAAAAAATATTAGATGACATAATGTTGCTATGGCGATTATTGTATGTGCTCGAATTATAACATTAAATTATGTTTGATTAGCATAGGGCAATAACCCTGTTGATAGTAACGCAAAGTAAAGTTATATGATCCTGACAATTAGGAGTTCTAGTGTACTGAAATATGTTTAATTTGATATATTTGTCATTAAATTATTTTTGTCATTGATTTAACTTTTTTGATTTATGCACTAACATTGATAATAGGATTGCGACATATAAATCTGGAAAACAATGATAATAACATGGAAAACAATGGAATGATATTAAAAAATATTCGTAACTGTATATAGTTACATATTTTTTTATTTCTAAAGTTATATTAACATGCAAAATAGTACAAATTGAACATTTTCTATTCTTGTCTTGTAACTTTGTTATATTTCCGGTTTATCGGCATAAGAACATGTAATGTTTAGTTATACAATTATTATACATGTAAAATAATTAATAAGGTTATTTACTTATAAACGTTGCAATTATCATTTTTATCTCATTTTATACATGATTGACGTAAGTACCTATTAAAATTTATGTTGTCTTGCTTATTGTACCTACAATGACTTTGTATGTTATTTACTCATCGACATAACAAGTCAATAAATCATATTAATTGTAAATGGACCATGATCATTATTTTAATGTTAATTTACCATAAACTCAATTTGTAAAATTGGGTTTATAGAACATTAACATTAATGTGTAACTGTAGCAGGTACATAAGTAGACTCAGGTTAGTAGTATAATATTACAATTTACTTAAATACATTCGATTATGGTTCTAAAAAATGAATAAATCTTGTATCGATAGCTAACTTTGGTTTTATTTCAGTAACTAGGTACTGCTAAGCGCTTAGAATAATATGTTACATTAGAACCAACGTAATTCAGGAATCGAATGATTGACATTTTATACCTATATCATCCACCAGAGTATTCATGCCGGTTAAAAATGTTATAATATTTGGAATTGTTACTTAATTAAACCTAGGCCAAGGCTTGCTTCTAATCTATACTTCGATACTAATATTATAAAGCAGTAGAGTTTGTTTGGTTGAACGCGCTAATATTAGGAACTACTTGTTCGAATAGAAAAAAAAATTTTGAGTTTAATCGTAAATTTATCGTGGAAGGCTTTAGGCTATATAACATCACGCTATGTTTGTTTGTTTTTAATAGATTGTTTTCTAATAAACGCGCGTGAAACTGCGCGGCACAGCTAGTTAGCTATAAATTCTTTATTCAATAAGAATAATGCGTTTTCTTCTTTTCAGTAAATACATTGTTATTGGTATGACAGCTATTTATTTTAGTAAACATCGATTATAAATAACCGTTCAATCGAGCCATTAAGAGGTCGACGAACGATTAATTGAATGTATTGTTTTAAATTAAAAATAACTTACACCGCAAATAATAAATTGAATAATAATAAATAATAATAAATTTAATTAGTCATAACAATGTAAAAGAGAGTTTGTTTAAATATCCTAATCTCTAACATCTGATATCAGTCTGTTTCAAGAAGGGTTTATATATATAATCAAAATAGATTTAGAAGAAGTTTTGGACTTCAAAAACTTAGCTTGACCTTTACATATCACGAAGTTTTATTCACAATGGAGGCCAATTAACTGTGTGTAATACAAAACAATTGTATATATCTACTAAATCTACATATAAACCTTTTAATGTTTCATCGTTCACATAGAAAGTGGAGCTCTGTTCAAGCGTTTAATAAACTAATTGCCCTTATACGCGCAATAAATAACTGAAGAGGCAATTACGTACCAGACATAAAAGGTCATAATATTGTTTTTATTATAACACATACATAATATTAAAATATAAAGGAATGCCTACAAATATAAATCTGATAAATACAGTCGATGGACCGATACAGAAAAAAGGTTCACTCTGGCATAGTCATTGGCCAGAGCGGACCTTACATTAATATGTATATTAAAATAATATTGCGTGTGTCAGTTTGTTACTGAATCACGCAAGAACCACTGGTCCGATTTACATGAAATTTCGTATGTGGGTAGCTTTTTGATTTCAATATTTTTCACCATTTAAAGATGGGGACTATTATGTGCCATAGCGAAGGGCCCGTGCGTCGCTATGGCACATAAAATAGTATAAAAATATTCAGCTTTGTTGCAAATTAGTTATACTCACATAAGTGTTCATCCAAAGACCTGCTGAGCCGCATAAGTTATGTGCAAGAAGCCATCATTGCTGCGAAACTGTTCATACGCCTGCGCCATAGTCATGCTGTGGCTTGCGAGCACCCGATCGTTGACTAGCAGATATAACGCCTACGGAACAAAAGGAACGCGTAAGATATGATAGCCAAGGAAAGGATTTACCACAGAAGAGAAATAACAACGTCCTCAGCTCGAAAAACTGGTTTTATTTAGCTTTCTTAATATGATTTTATTAACTTTCTATATGTCATGGATATAGGACAAAGTAACAAGTAATAAAAAGAGAAATATTTGCTTCTTACAGCATCCACTTTATCATTCTCAATAATGATTACCTACAAGACACCCTTAATACAAATTTATTTTGTTTCCTCTAAAAAGTATTGTTTTCAATTTCGTAATCGATACATCAGAAAAACAAAAACCTAAACGTGCAATGTATGATCGTGAAAATTGAAAGATTGCCTTAAAAATTGCCAATAGATTTTTAAAGATTTTTGTGAAAACTTTACCAAGAACATGAAGTTACTTGTAATCAGTGTCCATACCTGAGAATCTCGCAATTTCATCTTCGTTCTTATGATGTAAAGGAACTGGGACATGGTGAGCTCTTGGGGCACTAGAAACTTGTTACGACCCAGAACTGGCACTTCTTTTTCTCTCGCGTACCGTTCCACAAACAACTGGAAAAAGTAATCAATATTAGTATAGGCCAGGCCAGCGACATAACTTTGACTTTGACTTAGGGTTCCGTAGCCAAATTGCAAAAATCGCCTAAATAAAAATAAATATAATAAAGAGGATTCCCGTTATAGGTTCGTCATGTCTGTCTGTCCGTGTGTCACAGCCACTTTTTTCGGAAACCATTAAGACTACAGATTCAAAACTTTATAGGTAATTAAGTGTACCTATTCTGTAAACTGCTTTCCGAATTATCTACAAATAAATATATAAAAATTTAGGGGGGCTCCCCATACATGGAAGGAAACTAAAAAAAAATTATCTTTCCCACAAGTGTGGAGTGTCTATAGAAAAGTTTTTAAAAATGTCATTGAGTTAAACCCATATTTTCTCAAAATCTACTTTTTAACCCCCCCCCCCCCCTCTCCGCTTCTAACTTCTAAACTAAGTCAGTGAAAAATTTCGATAAAACATAATTATGTTGGAGTTGTTAAGGAAATCTTTTAAACGAAAATTGGTTCGAATAAGATACGGTTGACAGATTTTGACAGCACTTTTTCAAAAACCAAATAACATAACTTTGTAATTTATACAATGAATAACAAACTTATGTTGGTAATTGAAACACATTTTAGTTTTATTTATTATTTTTACAAAAGAGCTATATTTTCTCATCATGATTTGTGAATAATAATAATGTTACGAAACCCGTCGATTGCGAATCCGACTCGAGCTTGGTCAGTTTTTTTTTGTTTTAGACCTATAAGAATAATTCATAAAGTATTGTATAGATAATGATACGGAACCCTTCGAGCGCGAGTTCGACTCGCAATTGGCCGTTTTTTTCTAAAGTCAATTACAGATGCATGGCTACTCCCGATGATGGTATAACTGTAGGCGAGTCGGTCAACCCTACTTTTCTAACCAAACAAGATGACTTGCTAGAAATACTTATGCGACTACCGTAGTTACCGGTTCCGCCTGGTATGTACCAGTCTCGGTGGAACCATGCCCGTTCTTCCACCTCGCAAGATAAAATTAACCTGTACGTAAATGCTTTTGTTCGAAGGACGAAAACAATGATGGAATTTGTTATGGTAAACTCATCACCGAGCGTGAATGTTCATTACCTGTTTCAGGGACTATTGTAGGAGGCATTTGACGGTAGACAAGCAGCATTGATTCTAACTGGCCACTGAGTTATGATCTTCACCAATCGGAACTGGAAAAACGTGACTAAGAATCTCGTGGCTTTGTAATGGATATCCCAAAGGAAAGAGGGTGTCAATTCGTCATGTATTTTTCTTCATACAACGGGCGAAATATTTTAAAATCGCAAACGGATTATGAATAAGTATAATTATGTATTTCACTTACCGGAATCTTATTTGGGAAACGATGCCTTATAACTTCTACTTCTTGGTTTGATCCCGTCATATCTGTTGACAATGATATTATTTTAAAAACGAGATTAATCATTAAAAGTGACATTGCTGTGCAACGCGGCCCGTCATGGATGGGTGACCGCGTGTGTGGCATTATGATGGGCGTTACTGTACTTGGATTCAATGGTTTTTAAATTATGATATATTAAAGACAAGTATTGTATATGTGTGTGCGTGCGTGTGCGTGTGCGTGTGTGTGCGTGTGTGTGTGTGTGTGTGTGTGTGTGTGTGTATGTGTCTGTATGTCTGCGTGTGTTTGTAACTGTAGACCGTTATAGATAACTCACCGTCTTGGTATCCGAAAACTTCTTGCGATGCGTATGTAATATAGAGAAAACCGTCTTCATCTCCGTATGCCTCGTAAGCCTGCGCCATAGTCAGGCTCATACTAAGCATAGACCTGTTGTTGATTATGAGGTACAGGGCCTAAAACAGATAAATTACTCAATACCGTAGTAGGATACCTACAAGATATCAATGAGTAAATATTTTGCAACTATAAATGCTCATTTGATCTTTAAACTAAATTGAGCCAATACAAGCTAGCTAATTTAGCACAATCTTACATTGTCTTACGATTGCTTGTAACATTATTTCCGAAAGGGCGGAACTGCCAATCGAAGTTTACGATCCGTTCACTTCTAGTTTCTATGACAGCTGCTAGGTGTCTAACAAGGCGCTTAGGACGTTAGGTAATCCGTTATCATTAAAGTTATCGCCACTGTTATGATCTAAGTAATTAATTATTTACTTGGCTTCAATGATTATTATTCGCATACGAAGACTAAAATAATCTGACCTTCTTGCACATACGTCAAATGACAGAGATAGTTTAAGTTCAAACGTATAGCTAATTGATTTAACATAAAATTAACCTTTTGATAGCGAATGCTTTCTGACAGAAACACATTTTTTGTCGCTAACAATTAACTGGAAACGCAGACATGCGCCGCGTCTAGTTTTATAAACTACAATGTCGCACCTATGAATACTGGCGCGTTATAAATTGACAAGCTTTCTTCTGCTTACTTCTTGTGTTCTATATTTTTCATAATGTCTTTCATATTTTTAGTTTAGTTTAAATAAATTATTTTCTACAGTTTACAAGTCTTGATCTTTATTAATTCCATCAGAAATAATAGAAGTAGGGTGACCACTTACTTGGTTCGGCTTTATCCTTATTCTGTTACGGATAATAACTAAGAATTGGGACATGGTAATGTCTTCAGGAACTAAAAATTTCGTTTTGTCCAACGTTGGCAGATTTCTTTCTTTGTGGTACCTTTCGACTATTAGCTGTAAAAAAATACACTTAAGTATAACATGTTCCTGTATTATGGGTGTCACAGACACACACATACCTTTACCTACCTAAGTATGAAAACGAAAAGGGATAGTGATTAAAGTCTAAGGAACTCTTACTGAGGAGCCGCCACATCTGTGGCACAATCGGGTAAGTTAGGTAGGTACGTCCCTATCTAAATGAACCATAGTCTTTATAGGAATGAATACCACTGCTAATGAAATGATCAATTTAACATCAGGTAGGTACATAAAATACTAAGTTAGCATTGTTTCTATCATATTAATTCGCAAACTTTATATTATCTTCTCAGTCATGCCACAAAATAGAAATAATAATAATTCTAATAAGTAGCCAAGTAAATATCACGTAAAATGCCCAGATTAATTAATAACTTACCGGTATTTTAGTGGGAAATTTACTTTTAATTGCCATCACTTCTTCTTTCCGGCTAACTGTAACGAAAAAAACATTTCATATATCTCTTACTGTGTAAAAGCTGCCTATAGAAGAAACAAGACAAGCCAATTCGTATAAGGATTGGAATTGTAAAAAATACAACAATAAAAATAATAGAGACGTTTGTTTAAGGTATTGGGCACCCAAACACTTTTTACGCTACAAATTCTGCATAAACGATACCTAGAACAACACCAGCTTGCAGTCAATGCATCAACAGAATCCCTTTATTATTTGTTAGATTTACATGTAAAACATTAAGTCTCAGTGGAATAATAAATCCGACATTGCGCTGCAACTGGAATAGGATGCAATATTTGGAACTCGTATATTATAGCTCAGCAGTTCATTACTTATCAACTGTAAAATTAATGTTTGTAGCTATCTATTTATATTCTTCGTTCTATATCTTGTCGTTTGTCCTTTCCGATGGCTGAGTATTGTCACGTACTCCTGTACACATTTAGGCGTAATTAGGCAATTAACGTGAATTGATAGTGTGCAAATACTGTATCCTAGTTACGAAGCAACCGGCTGATTATACGGTCTGTAGTTTACTACGATTGCAGTTCAGTGAACTGCAGTGATAATGATTATAAAAATACTTTAGGATATTCGATACTCTTATTGATTAAGACTTATTCCGAGTGATTCAGTTTATTGGGAATATTCAATTATTCGATATTAAGGAAAGTTACCCTTTTTTTAGATGTGATTTCATGATGTCATTAAAATTACGAAACTTAATTTATGCAAATTAAAAAAATAAAAGTATAGATTTAATATTAAGTATACTTAGAACCTTTAACAATATTAAAAGTATTTTAAACACGATCAGAGCTGATTACTAGTACTACCACTAGAAATAAGAAGAAATTTTAGAGTAAGTTTTAACCCTATTGTTATTAGATAATGCCTACCATTCTCCAATACAGCAATTCCTAATCAAAGCTTTTAAACTTTATACAGGCATGCCAACTTATCCTTAACGCTTAATCGCTTCGAATGAAAACTATAGGTATTTAAATTATATAAAAAACTACTATATTTAAAGTACTTTTCTAATTATTTTTTAGTCCATATCTTTAGGTATTACCTAGTTTTCTTTTCAATAAAATCCATCTTAACTTTATTAAAATTAGACAATTTAAAGTTATGTTATTTTTCAAATGCGTTTATTACTATGGGGTAAAATATTTGGTAAAAAATTTAAGTAATTTAGCAGTCATTTAATTTAATCATAGGTAATTACTTAATGAACAATGTAAAATAGAATTATTGTATTTCTTACCTTAAGTCGAAAATAAAAGAAAGTTAACCTAAGTTATACCTATGTATTGATGTATTGAGTTTTGAAGGAATCTGTTTAGTAGTAGGTAACCACTAATTATTTCGTGAAATTCAGACCACCATACGCTCTTATTTTATCTTTCGAGTACGGATTTAACGCCAATAATACCATCCAATTATATTCACTGCATATACAAAATCCCAATTCATTCATAAGATAAACGCAACTGAATACTTCAATAGATAATTACGAGATGAATATGTGGTATAAACATGTAGGTACTTAATCAAAAGTAAACAAACCAATCAATCATATATTATGGATGTACGGCATGGCTCGCTTGCAATAAACATAAATAATTATATTGTAAATATATTTTTTGTCTTCACCAACTGGTATTTCATATGACATCTTTGATAGAACGATAAACAACAAATCAAAAGAGACGTAAGCTTCGAATTTAATTCAAGGTTAAGCTCTTCTAAGCTTAAATATGAAAGCTTTCTTATTTAATACCGTATAATCCCATGGAAGATATTGTTACGGAACGTTCCAGAATCTTCGAGGAGGGTTCAGGCTTGTAACAATTCAAAGTCCGTTGTGGATACTAAATTCAGGACATTACCTATACACATTTCACAGAAAAGTATTAACTTTCTCTAAACGTTTGCAAATTAAAAATAAGTAAGTACCTACTTACAATCTGCACATAAGAGATAGACGAAAACGTATAAATTCATAATTAGTAGGATCTTTTACAATAATAACAAAGTGTTAAAACCATTAAAAAAATGTTTTATTTACACTAACAATTAAATAAATACATTAACATAACAGCTTTCAAATTTAAAAAAAATGTTTCATTGCATTGCATAGATCATAAAATTGAAATAACTCACTGAACGGCCTTTTTGTTTTGAAGCACTGTTTCACATTGTGGTTCACATCGTGTTTAATTAAAGTCGTTATGAAGTTCAACTCCATTATGCTACACCGGTCACTTTGAAAATCAATCGTGCTAGTATGAAAGTTGTCGCTCGTGCACTCAGCCCGCCGTTGGAAGCTCGACTACATAAAGTAAATAACACCAACCAGTTTTATCAACAGTTCTGAGGTCGATACTGGTAAATAGGGTCTATAGTTAGTTAGTCAATAGTGTCCGAGAAAAAGATGATCGCGTACCTACGTGCACCAAATCACGTTACTCATGAATGCAGGTAGAGCAAAAAGGTTTTCGACAGGTACATCAGTTCAATGAATGGAAGATTTCGCCTTAATCTGAACGTGGGACTGGAAGAGGGTCGGCTTACCTTTCAACAAATTAGGAATGTTCCTTCGATTTCGTCCATAATTTATTGCTTTTGTAATAAACAGATATGAGATAATTTGTAACGATGTTTGTAGATTCCTACCATACCAACGGGGTGGCCGTTTAATGTAACTTAATTATATGTAGTTGAAATATAAGTATATTATCTCGCTTAAAGGCAATCCTTTAAAATAATACAGACGAATTAAGAACCTCCTCCTTTTTTCAAATCGATTAAAAACTAAAAGCATTATAGGCTGGCCAATTCAATAGTACCTACATAATAACAAAAAAAAGTTCATTCTAATTTATATATTTTCTACTCTTATTTAATATTTTTAAAACAAATAAGGCTGAACATTAAAGCATTTTTTATAATCTATAGGGCTCCTATAGCCTATTCTTTTTTGCGTTAATGTTTTAAAATGCGTTGAACTCGCAACTTTAAAATAGCAAGTATTAGTAGTAGCTAGTCTTGATTAAATAGATTGTAATTACATGATCGTGAATCGGTTACGTCAACACGATGCGCTTTAATGCTATTATAGTGCCAGCGCAATTATATTTTAACGTTCATTGCAGAAATGTTATGGAGCTCCATAACCGTATCCGATATAAAAGTTTTAGTCAATTTTGAATGTTTCGCGAGATATGTCTTTTTAATTGTAATAAATAAAACTTAAAATTTACTACATAGGTATAATAATAACTCATTGCAGTACCAAATGATAGCGCAGAAATGAAATAAAATAATTATTTATTTGTATATTAAGTTTAAAATGTCTTAAAAATAAAATATCCGTATCCGAATTAGAAACCGGTATATTATTATTCCTATATCCGTATTCATATCTGAAATTTCATATCCAAAAGATGTTCTATTGTATTCGTTTATTCTAACTTTCTAAGCTTATCCGGAATTATCATAAATGTATGAATATCAAGTACAGGCGAGTGTCATCCAAGCCAGAAAAGCTATAAAATGATGTACGTAAACACTTTTTATGGCCCAGCTACATAACGACCTAGCATTATCTAACGTAAATAATAGATCAATGTATCATATCTATGTAAGTACAATGGTAGCTATACATATATGTATCATGTAATTTCGATCAAGAAGTTTAAGAAATGTAACTTCTGTAACGATATGACTCGGTGTGTACAATGCAAAAACTTAGTAAGTTCAAAAATATGCCGTTATATTAAAATCGGTTTATTCCATAACGAGTTAAAGCAATTGATATAATGTTTTTCGATTGTAGGGAATTCTGGATATTATTTCAGCCTCATTGTCTTATTAAAAGAGTGTGGTGAAACAGACGCTAAAGCGCCTATTATTTAATCACGAGTTACAACACACCTGTAATCAACTTTGGTATGACTTGATGTTTTTGAAGTTACTTACAGAATACCTACATAGATGCTGACTAAAGAACAACAGCAATATTCCAGAAGCAGTAAATTCTACAGTTAGCCATCATAACAATAAGATGTGCATTCAGTATTGACCATTTAATGGCCTTTTTTCAAAATTGAAGTAGCAAATGAGCATGCAGTCCAATTGATGGTAATTGATTACTGCCACTCATGGACATCTGTAAGGAACTTCATACAGAACAGGGATTCTTTCTGAAGTCAATCACAAATACGTTGCCACTCCCGAGGACTAAGATTGTCGCCTCATGCATAAGAGACCCGGCAACCACACCCTTCCATCGAAACGCAAGAACTGCGTCGCGTTAGAAATAGTGTGGCTATGGTACCTCCTCGGTCGAACTACATTGGTCCTACAATTCTGGTACATTGGTTCCCTCTGAATTAGCTACAAAAAGACCGTGTAGTTGCTTAAAACGTCTCTACATTACGCAGTTAACATACTGCCTACGTAAATGTATTTAAGTCCAATATTGACCTGAAAAGAACATTTTACATTGATGTATTGCGACCAAGGTTGGATATTAAATGCCCTCGATAAATAAGCAATATGGAATCAACATTTATTATGTATAAGCGTTCTAAAAATAACCCCGACTACGTGTTCAATGCTTATTAATTACTTACCCCCGCATTTCCCAAGTAATTATTTGTTGTGTTGTCTTTGTCATTAGCAAATAAACATCTAATATTGACGAATGAGTAGGTCTATTGTATTCATTATGAACCCGTTGCTAACCTAAACTTTGAAATATGTTAAACACTTAGTACACAATCATTACAACTTAATAAGCATTTAATGTTTGATGTTATATATTTGGGTAGAAAGATTAATTTTAGCAAGTCTCCTAGGCTGATAACTTTGATCGAAGAGGTCGATGACCATAAACTCTCTTCGACCCTTTAGATTTTTTCAGCAGCACGCGGCCACACTGTTAACTCCTTGGGGGTCGCCGTTAATCCTTCTGGGGGTATTGACTGGACGGTTCGAGCTCCCACTCTCGCCGCCTTGAGAGGGCCACTAACCCCTGTTTAGTACGACCAATAGCCATGGCGGGTTCTTTAATCGCCTCTTAAGACGGGTAGGGAATTTCGTAACAGTATTTTGACACCGAGTTATAGTGACGGGAACTTAGAAACTAGTTATTTGTCGTGGTATAAATATAAAGGAAGTTTATGGCTGTCTTCAACTTCAAGAACATTTTTTTCGGTTTTTCTGGACGCACTAAATTGATTTAGGCTGTACATCTACATAATCAAAAGAAGACTAAAAGTCACATTCAACTTTCATCAAAATAATATTAAATACATAGGTATACCGAGCTACACAAACAGTATACTTTGATTACACCGTAGTCGTAGCCGATAACACCAACATCTATGTTTTTGTTTATAAGTATGCAAATAAATAGGAACACTGTTGTTATTCTACTTATAAATAAGGAAATAAATATCAAGTAGGATATAAATACTTGTGTTTTGTACTGAAATTTAATCACGTACCTTCATAGGTTCTAATTTTTTGTATAATACCGGTAAATTGATTATTGAGAATAGGTATATAAAATTTTAAATTTCCAAATGTATTATATTACTTATTCCAATTATATTATTGTAATATAAACACAGTATTTTGTATTAAGTAAGCACATATTAATAAACTGATTAGGTAAATTACAACAAAATAAAATGGATAATGTGACTATGTCTAGTAACTTTCCAACAATAATTTGGGCCAAAGATCGAAGGTTAGGAGGTTTCTTGGCAAAATGTTTATTCGTTTAGAACTTTAGATCACAAACAAAAATAAATCAGCTAATGCATGATGTATTATAACAGTGTATATTCCACCTATCAATCAGTCTTTTTCAAGTCCACTGCAAAGACATAAGCTTCTTCTAATGAGAGTTTTTGCTTATAATCACTTGCGGGCAGCAAGAGTAGGAGCTCTAACCGTCCAGCCAAGCGACACCAGGAAAGACGGTGGCATGTGTTGCATGCCATCTTAAACACCAGAAAACCCAGTGAGCGCAAATTCTCACCGGAAAAGAGCAAGAAAGGGGCATCGCGCTTGGAGGACTCCGGTTGCGTTCCGTTGTAGATCCCGAAGTCCTTCACACAGCGCTGAGGACGGCCACCGGGGGGGCTTCGGTGCGGTAAAAATCCTATATACCTAATCTGGCATCCCTTCCACGCAGTGGCGTAGCGAGGGGGGGGGGGGGGCGGAGGGGTGGCACATTTTGAGGGGCGGCGAAAACGGATTTGGGGGCGGGGTGGGGTATTTTTTGAAGGTTTCCCCCTCGAAACAAAGAAAAAGGTAGGTATTAACCTAGCTTAGTTCATTCCTTTATTTTTGTTACTCAGGAACATGCTGCTGCCTATGTGGATTATATACAGGCAATCATGTTATGTAGACTCCTACGACATTTGCGGCTAGAGAGGAAGTGGTGCTAATTATGATCGACGCCATAATGCAAATTAAATTCAATATTAAGTTAACCAGTCTGAATCTTACCCTTAACTATTTTAGCCAGTCTGTGAGCAATCCTCTGTTTCCACTTTCTCAATTCCTAGCATATTTCATCACTCTTGTTATTAATCACGTCCGTTCCTAGAGTCTACAACACTTTACATAGCCTACTTTGTCTTGTATTAAATTACGATCTCTCTTCCTTACGTGACAAGGCAAAATCTAGGAATCGATTCATTTAGGATTTTCCAAGTTTTCTCAACATATAGGTAGTATTCGCAAGATGATACGAACGGAAATTGTGTTAGGTACTACACAGGACTCTTCCTTTAAACTGCTTAGTTTTTTTCTTATATAGAGCAAACAAGCATGCATGTACGCCTTCGTCATGTAGCATGCATGATAAGGGCGTACTGCCGTTAACGAATATATGTAATTTAGCTCAGATAAGTTCAGAGTCTTACTTGAGGATAGCTGCGAATGTGCCTTACCACACCCTTTAGACCAGAACAAAGAGTGCATAAAACTGCTGCTTTCAGTCCGGAGTCGAACCACAAAGAGTTCTACTACCGCCTTCGAAAAAAAACGTACCATTTATAGGATGTACAGATTTACTTTTACATAATTTCCTTTATTGTAAATAAACACAAATTTTTTATCTAATCTGTTTTATAATAATTTTATAAATGATATTTGAGATATTTATGACGCCTACATATTAATTTAAGAACAAATTTGTGTTTAGTATTATCGAAATTAGATTGCGCTTGACAAAAAATCAGGCGCAATTTTTATTTTTACCAATTAAATTATTTTTGCCATGATAAAAAATTAAAAATCTATGATCGATAATGTCACTGTCAATGCAGACTTATTCTATCTGTTGGTAGTGTGGCCATCTTAAGGAGATTGCGCTCTAATTTCGAGGTAACAATACATTTAGGAGTTTCTGAGAATTACAATTTTAAGACGTTAAAACATTAAAATAATAGTGATAAAGTTCTGTAATCCATACAATCGCACATTCAACTTGATCTATATAATTTCTTTTAAAATGGCCATTAAAGTCATAAGCCCGACGACAATTTTATTGCACTACTATGTTACTTATGCACATTTTAAATAAGTAAGAATAATAACCGTTTTACGATATGGCAAACATAAAGAAAATAGTAAAATACATTTATTTTATGGAATTCTACTAAAAACCTCCTTTGAACCCGTTTGAGTTTTGAGATATTTTCATATGAATTACGATTTATAGAGAAGAGTAGAAATAGTTAATGTAGTACCTTTTCAAATTGAAGGCTAACACTAAGTAGGTGTATCAAATTTTTTTTTCATAAATCATAAAGTTATATGGGTAGGTGTCATGGCAAAAAACTTTATGGAGTTGGCAACACTGAATGTGGTTTTCTTTAAAGAATTGCAAAAATGCGTGGTGCGAAATATTCAATTTAACTTGAAATTATAATTCGCTTAGGCTAGTCTTCCTTACTAAATCTTGGCTATCAGGCAGAATGTTATAGGAGGCGGTAGTCGATTATACCGCACTGTACATATTTTAACTTATGAGTTCATTATTCAGCATTATATTATGTATTAAAGATGGACTTTAGAATCGATAACCCAGTTCGTAGCGAGTGTTAAGTAACTATGTTAAACTAGCACTGGAGCGCAGGAAGGCATTAAATAGTTAATGCTAGTGGGAGTGTACGAATTTATTATCTGTGGGTCCGGTTAGATAAGATAACGAAGATGTTGTTTACGCCAATTTATATTGCGATGACTTTCATCAAGACCTGGCGTATTCGCTCGTTCAGAGCAAGGCTTTTGGAGTTCCTCAGCGGGAATACGAGTGTCGCATTCTGCAAGGTGCCGGAGAATGCTGCAGGTATGATTTTAAGCTTTTGACCTTTCGTCATAAGTCTTTAATTAAAAGACAATAGTGAAAAAATAATAACAATGTCTCACTGCGGTAAGTTGCGTTAATTTATGATTGATTATATGAAAAAATATTCTGTAAATATAAAAAATTGTTGTGTTAATGAAGTACCGCACAGTTAAACAATCTGTGTTACACTCTATTTACATTCCTGGTACAAAATATTCTTGAACTCAATTATGGACTTAACTACAATTTTACAAGATTAAGAATAAATATAATTCATTTATAACATTTATGCATTTTTACTTATGTTATCCTAAATCTGGTACATTTATCTGCTAAACAAGTGTTAGATAGGATTTTCCATCACTGCTGGATCCAGGAGTTTAAGAGAGCTCATGCTCCTCCCTCCATCATAACACAATTTATAAAGTCTTAAGTTCGTTACATTACATAGTTACATACATACATACATTACACAATTCATGCAATCTAATCTCCATGTCAGAGGACCCTGTTTTCTGTAATAAAATTCTTGGAATGCATACCTTCAACTAGTTAAGAAAACATAAATCCTCGATTTTTCAGTGTTCCCTGTTGTACTGCTGTGAAAACATGACTTAGTGGTCAAGCTGACTGTCTGGTACTTTTAACCTGAAGAACTCTGGCAATGTTTACTAATAATATAAGAAATTGATGGTTGAATATTTAAATATACATTTACATAATCAATAGTATTATGAAAATTCCCATTCAAGAATTAAGTACAATTTTATGTTAAACAGACAGAATTATAGTTACTCTCCCTTTCAATCAAATTGATACATTTCAAAATTGTGTCAGTGATTAATCACATTCCACAAACCAATACTGCTTTATTGTTTCAAGGTAGATTTAGTTTGGCTGTGTTGTGACTACAACTTTAAGTGAAATGCTCTATCCTATTTAAGTATATATGAGGTGACCATCTTAGTCCTCGGGAGTAGCAATGCATCTGTGCTCAAGTTCAGATAGAACCTCTCTTTTATATAAAGTTGCTTACATACATACACAAACACTTTCTACACTCATAGCCCTACAGTAGGATTTTCTCCTGTGTCGTGGGTGCCATGGACACACAAAGACGAAT
>DWNE01002053.1:0-19907 GCA_018249875.1 Cecropterus toxeus | reverse complement strand
ACAGTACATAGTGCATAGTTCTGAAGTCGGCGCTCATATACTTGTAGGACATAGACTCGTCGTTGTAATCTGATAGGATATTATTTCCCGACAGCCTTGTTACATCTATCAAAATATGTACAGCATAAACAGTTTTTTTAGACATTACAATACATCACATTAACGACGTGATCTCATTGAAATTTCATTTGTTACAAGAGAAGTATCATGAAATAAAGATACATTTCAATTTTGGAAATAGAACACTGTTCTTCGTTATTGCCTCAAGAAGAAAACTAATTTATAAAATACCAGCATGAGTTTTAATTTCGATACATTACAATTGATCATTGTAATGAATCGGAATTAAAAGTCATGATTACTTAATTAATTTGACACCACTTTAATTCTTATTCTAATCTCATATTTCATCATAATCTCATCAATTTTTAAGAAATAGGAAATTGATATCTTACTGCGGATTCACTTTTCAAGATTAAAAAATGATGTTACAAAATAATCCAGAGTTTTTTGTTCTAAGAAACAAAGATGATTTCGTCTCCTTTCAGGGTCATTTTAAATCTATTTCTGCGAAGTACTGAAATCTGTTTCATCTAAGTACACTTTGATTGAGCGCGAAATCGCTGAAACTCTACAATATCATTATGGTGTAGTATAAATTATTTAAATACATAAATAAAGGATCGGGACAGAAAAGATTTTTCACAACCTCGTGGAATGTCAATCATACGTACACGGAAACAGTGAAGTTCTTCAGACATAATGAATCGCATGCAAATGATTAAGATAATCATAAGGTATAAGGAATATGATGCAAATCGATAGTCAATTGATTTAGTCATAGCTAGGACATACTTTCCTGTCACTGTGACGTCACTGCATGACTAAGATATGCGTGCTTATATTTCAAGTGGTTATCTTGTTATTGGAGGCGCGGCTTTGATACGAGTCCTAAATGTATTGCGTGATGCATTCTATTCAGACGAATTAGTGTGCTGGGGAAATGTTATAGGGTTGCCACATCAAAAAACGTGGTACGCATAATTTTTAAATGATTATCTCACATTACCTTACATATCACAAAAAACGATGGGTCCGCGTGTTTATATAAGCACCTTTTTTTACAAAAAAAAGTTGGGGGGTCAGTAAATAAGTTAATATTTTTTAGGATTTTCATCTGTGCATTTAAAATCACATGAAACCAAACTACTGAATTTAATTGTAACGTATTTATAGACCATTTCTTAAGGTAACATTTAATCTTTAATTAATTAAAACCTATCAAAAGTTAACACAATTTAAATCATGTTACATTTTTAAACACGAATGAAACTGTCTGACACAGTTATTAAAACATATAATCTAATTTAGGTCTTTCGTCAAAACATTTATAAATAAGTATAAATATGCGATCCGAAGTAAGCAACCCTAATTTCAGTACCTATAATGATTGTACTTTATAACTATATCAAAATGCCGCGCCCATTTATGACGTATGTGACACACCTATATTTTTCTGTATTTTCCTCATTGTAGAATTTCCTTAGAAACGTTATAATGGATGCAGTAAATTATTGAAATTACCATTGGTATGTCTCACAAAGAATTAATCCTTTTATAATTATTAAATAATTGTTACTACTCAAAATTCTTGCTTCGGGTTTTAGGCCTTTTAAACAAAGTGTACGTGACAATTTCCGATGATGAGGCAAGAGTATGAAATACACGCGCTTCATGTAACAGTAGGTATCTACAGATGCAGGCGGCGCTGTGACGTGAGCGACCCGCCTACATTCTGAAAATACACCGATACAGCAAAACCGCACAAACAACAACCCACACTTGCTACTGAAACTGTATTACACGAGGACAAACGTGTATATTTACATGAATTAGTTGCCAGAAGATAAGAACGGGAAATTTCAACAAAAATACAATGCACGCAATGTACCGAAAGAACTCTGTAAAATAAGTACGCATTCATACAACGATTGTTCTATACGTGCCTGTATATAATAATAGAAGGAATTCGCTGGTAAAAGTGTTTCTTTAATTATATCCCGCGAAAATATTTCACAATCCCTATCTACAATGATCTATTTAACCACTTCTACATTATTTATCGATATATCCATGAAAACTAAATTTACCATAAAGTTTCGTATTTACCGAAGTTATATTTCTTTTACAATACATTTTTCGTTCCGATAAGAACAGTACGTATATGGAAATAAAAAACCGGTTGGAAACATGTCTGAATACCCTAGGTCCTCAGCAATGACTCCAGCGACGCTATAAGGTACCATAAGCAATGTCATGTCAATAAATTTTATCGTTCCCTTTCCTCAAGCTTGCAAAGGTACAGTTAAAAGTACCGATAATAAATTATATCAAGGATGAAGGTACAACAACTTTTTAACAAGGTATAATGGCATTTTAATCAAACTATTCAGCCATTTGCGTTCAAATCTACGGCAGCATAAAATTTTATATCAATTATATAATAAAATTAATACATTACATACAAAAATACTATAATGTCAAATTTAAATTTTCATGATAAGTAGTAGTAGTTACGTGTGGAACGAATACCGTCTGAAACCGATAATATTTAGTTCGAGCATTTTGTACTTTTGTTAAATAAATATCAGAATATATGACATTCAAAGTCCAAGTAGTTGACTGAGATTATATTCTAAGTGTATTCTGACATTTTATGCAAATATTCAAAGTAATTCAGTTACAATGGCGAAGGTTTACATGTGTGCACACACACCAAAAACGTTTCACCCACATACGTAGCGCGTATCGCGACGTCGACCGTCACGGAGGCGCGGCGGCGCGGGGCGCGGGGCGGGAGGTTCACCGCCGACCACTGCCAACCTTCCTATAAAACACTGCGCTGCCATCTGCAAGTTTCAATAGATAACTTGAACTCTGAAGAAATCGGTTCGCGCTGCCAACGTTTTCGTATGTTGTGCAGACTTGGAAAAAACTTATGTTGTTCATATTGTAAGAAAGCGCGCGAAACAGATATTTCGTTGAGAGAAAAACACTTTTTCGTATTTGAACACAAACTTATACGCTGAAATCGTTTGGCGGCATAACTGTGTCGAATCGCGGTTGTCGGCGTACCAGCTCTACAGCTGGTCGAAATAGACGTTTCTTATTTCAGACTATTTAATGCACGTGTGATGTATGTTGTTTACTGGTGATAATCGCGAATCTGGATTATAAAAAACTTTTAAAATTTAGACATAATACCGTTATTACAAGTGTTATTTATTATAGACATTACCACTTCGACGTTCCTTGATAAAGTTTAATTGAACTATATTAACTTCTTAATATTTACTGTCGGAGCAACTACCAAGTGAAGTGATCAAGATGAGCTTTAACAAGAACAACCCTAACGCAATGGGGAAGATAATGGGATATTTGAAGCAGCTCTCCACCGAGATGGTAAGTCATTAATATTAATTAGTTTGTTTCTAAGTACTTTGGAATGTAACCATTTAAATCCAGAGCTTAACGAAAGTGCCCTGAAAATCACGTGTTTGTTATCGTTTTCTTGAAATAAAATTATTCTGAATTTGTGAGAGTTCTAACGTTAGTTCGGAACTTCCGAAAGCTCTGGAAAGTATCGCATGCGGCAGGTCCCACTTCGGAGCGGTCGATTGGATAGGTTGCTTGGCAACCAATAATACAAACATACATTTAATTATACATTTACTGTAATTAAAGGTTTCACTTTTTACTTCATTTTATACAACGATGCAATTATGATAAGTCTGTTAGAATGAAAAGATGTTGAACTCCTATTCTATGCATGAAATTACCATGAAACTTAAATCATAACATCAACAAAGTAAGAAAATATTTATAAAACATAGACCAATATAAAATTAAAATAATGAAAGTATTTTTCAGTCTTTATTTTCATGAATTGTAAAGTCGCATAAAGAAAACATTAACGATCCGTGAACAGATCCGCTTCACCTTATAAACTGAACTTATGATAACAATATGTTTAATAGAATTTATGCAAATATATTTAATTTTTTTTTAATTTATACATCTTTAGACTATAATTTCATTTATTTGATAAATAAATAATATTAGTTCCTATTTCAACCATTGCCGCAAGTGGCGCTAGTGGTTCATATTATAAAAGAGAAATGAAAGCGCCACCTACATCACTGTGAAATTACAGACTCAACTAGCTTAGCAACTGTTTTTAAAACGCACCGACAGAGGACGCTTATAGTATACGAAGCATATTATTTCAGAAATATGTATATGCGCTAATTTGAAACTTGCCTTTTTGCAAAAATTAACGCACATTACAAATGGTACAATTGAATAATCTGACTGATTTAAACAAGCTTAATATTTTAGTTATGACACCTCTTTTTATGAATAGTTCTAAGGCTTAAAATTATATAATACCACAATCTAAACTCCACGTTTAAATTAAAAATATATTAAGCATCGCCGATACAAGCGATTGGAACAATAAAAACCGTAGATTATTAAAATATGACTTTAAAAACATCATAATAACAATTCGAATAATGGTAATGTCAGTTCAAAATATGATTTTTCTTGACACATTTTATCCGGAAATAAAGGGAGAACTATATAAAAACAATGTGGCTCGATGGAACAGTGCCATTCACGTTGTTTGCGATAAGGCAACGGGTCAGACTGTTATGGCAGAGGTAGGGCCTTTCCATCGATAACTGTTTTCAATAACAAGTTCAAGGTTACAAGCTATTTAAAGACAATTCCGATTCATTGCATGTAATACATGGAAAGAAAGGTTAAATTGCATCGTTACGTAACCCAACTTAACTATGACTGAACGAGTGTGTTCACTTCGATGGTTTTAATTAAAAATGCCAGTAAACAAGATGAGCAGAATGCCTTAATGAGTCCTTCAGATTTATCTGTTTGAAACACGTGATGCATATATTGACCTTTAGCCTCGACACCAATAACAAAAAAATAAATGGGTGTTTTAGTATATTGAGAAAACTAAAATAAAATTTAGACATTTTGCATGCAATTTTTCATCTAAATAAATAATCCAAATATAATAAAATCTGCAACGTAACATAAATACAATAGCAAACATTGAACAATAGTTCAACATCTATATTCATTTTAAACATTTATGTTTCATGATTTAACTTCCCGAAAGTAATGTACATGCGATATGTAGCTATTGAAGTATTCTTTAAATATTAGCATTGTTACCAAAACTAGAATCATTTCCGGTCTCTTAGAAATTCGTTAACTATCATATGTTCTATATCAATTTATTAGATGAAAATAAACGAAAATTTTACATCTTATTGAAACACGATGGCAGTGAGGTCAGTAAATACAAACATTAAGGGTAAAAGTTGTTTTAAGGGTTGCTACCACAAAAACATTAAGAATAAAAAGAGTAGAGAAATTTACGCAATGTATTTAGAACTTATCTTGCTTATACGGATGACTTTTTTTAAGCACAATATCCAGTAAATCTTATTAATGAACTACGAAACTACGTGTATTTCACCTAACCGTGAATTAGTTAATTTGGACATTATGGACCAAATTGGCTTTGTATTAGTATTTTTATCAAATTGTTACGTCAGTATTTTACCATGACGTTGTTGCTCCGAAATTGACCATACCGAAGTAAAAACAAATAAATAAAGTCGAAGTAACAAAATGTACACACAATGTATAGAAAAGATATAGTTATAGACACACCAAAACAGTTACCGTACCCAGCAAATATTGTAGATACATGTCTCTATAATGGACACACATGGATATGATCTTGTTACATCCGTTGTAAACAAAAAAAAAATGTTTTGGGTCTTTAATTTTAAATATTCATGTCGGCACTTTAATGTTGGCCACAGATAACCTACTACGTCATTTCTTTTTTATGTCATTCACCTTTGATTCATGACGTACAAGATGTGAATTGTCATAACAACATCAGCTTAAATTTCATAGTTCAATAAAAGTATGATAACAAAATATTATAAATATTATAACACTTTTCATGACGAAGACAAGGTAAAACATGCCTATTATTTCTACAGGCACTAAAGCAATCCTGCCGAACTAACTGACGATGTTTTGACTCAAAATTCCGATCAATTACCTGCATCATGCTTTTCTGCAAGTAATGATTGTATCAGATATAATATTTAAAGAAATGTTTACGTTTATGTAGGTATGTTTTATAAACATCGTTAAAGGTGCTGGACATTCGTATGATAACATCAACAATCGATCGGAACACCAGCGCGATTCTATTATTCGAAGACAGTGTCTTCACACGAGTTAAATTAAATGAATTATCAAAGAAGTATCAAAGAGATCATATTGATCCCGTGTGATGTCTAAGACAGGAATTGACGTGCTGATTGGGTCAGGGTGGGCGCTATACATATCTTTAGGTTATCGAAAACATGCAGTGACCATATGTATAGTGGTCAATAAGCAATGTTTTCTCTATCTGACCTCAGATTCTCGGAGTTCAACAGTTCTTATCGTCTTGACAGACTTACGCACATAAGATAGGGAATATAATAAATGGACCGTGTTTGCGGATGTATAGTTTAGTATTGATTGTTAAGTGTGCTAGCTTAAACAATATTCCAGTGCATTTGGGTAATGTACTTTCTAAGTTCCAGAAAGTTATTTACTTTTGGGCCAACAAAGCTTAACAATTCGAGTATTATATTATATGTTTCGTTTGCAGGGTGGAAGCGAGCAAAGTCGCCGTGGGCAGAACGACGAGGAACGGTTATACCGTACTCGCGGGCCCAAATACGCGCGGGTGCCATCGCGACCAACACTCTCGGCATCAACAACCTGCACCTCCCTTGCTACTTCCTGTGGATCGCAGGGCAATCTCGCGCCTAATTACGCAACAATCCCCGAAAACGTTTCTACGGAAAGCAGCAGCGAGGACGAACAGGATTCATACGAAGAAACCAGACGCCACTTCCAACAATTACGTCAAATTAGTTTAGGAAACGAATTCAAATACAAGATGGAGATGGAAATCAAAAGCGCGAAGGAGGAGAACTTGCGGAACTCTGTGCCCTACGTAAAACAGCTGAGCACCGAAAACAATAAAATCAAAGCAGATTACTCAATCAACGGAGATGCTCAACCTTATGGACCTACAACACAGCGGCTGTATCTGTGGACACAGGTTAGTCTTAATCTTTTATGTTATAATCTTAAATAAACAGAGGAAGTAAAATACTTGCAATATTACTTACGCTCCTTTGATTAGAATATTTGAATAAACGAGACATTTAATGCCTGCGGATGTAATAAAATGGAAATCTATAATTTTACAGCAAAATAATCGTGTATTCTTCCTTAACGACTTTTTTATTTCAATATTAATCGGAAAAATTATACAAGCAACAATTTAAGCAAGTTCACAATGAAATTTCAAAAGTATAGTAAGTCTATCTTGATTGAAGATGTATTTGCGTCAATATACATAGTTTGCATAGCTTACTGGGTAAACTTTTCAGTATTAACTTCCTTGTATACACAACACAAGGGTGAAACGTCAAACGTATGCACACCCCATACTTATATAGGAACTAGTACATAAATAGACCGAAACGGTTGCAGAACTCCATAGTTTTTCTGATGGGGTTTGCGCGACTACGCTTTTTGTATTGATAAAGAAGGAGCTATGTTAAAATCGGGAAAATTTCAGGTCTTTTTGTAGGTTTCACTAAGCTACAAAAATGAAGGTCTGTGATTACAATTAAACATTTATTTCTTTGTTTCAGATTTTAGCAACATTTGCTGTATCGATGGGCTCCCTGATTGTAGGATTTTCGTCCGGCTATACATCCCCAGCACTCCCAAGCATGAATGTTACACTGAGTCTCACAAACGAAGAAGTAAGTAATATATTTTATTAACGAAAAATAATATTATAGTCTGCAAAATAAACTAAATCCTTCCTAAGACAATATTTTTGTAGTATCTTACTTTCAAGCCTAATACTAAGATAAGCTTTATAACTAAAACGAAGAACATCTGAATTATGAAATATTTCTCGAAAGTTTTATATCTTTGAGCATAAAGATATAAATCTGTATATTTTTCCTACAAAATTTTAATAGACCGTTTTTATTGTTTACAGAATAGCTGGATCGGTGGTTTGATGCCCTTGGCTGCTCTTGTAGGCGGTGTTTTGGGCGGACCATTAATAGAATATCTGGGAAGAAGAGTGACAATTATGTGTACCGCAGTACCATTCTTCATTGGCTGGATGTTAATTGCAAGTGCAGCTAACGTCATCATGGTTTTCATCGGTAGAATTTTCTGCGGAATATGCGTTGGTGTCGGATCCCTGGCCTTCCCTGTGTACCTTGGAGAATGTCTACAACCTGAAGTTCGCGGAGCCCTCGGCTTATTACCTACAGCATTTGGTAACACAGGAATCCTCTTGGCATTCTTTATTGGAAGTTATCTCAACTGGTCTCATTTAGCGTATTTTGGCGCAGCACTTCCAATCCCATTCTTTTTATTAATGCTTGTGACACCAGAAACTCCACGCTGGTACGTTACTAAAGGAAGAGTCGAAGATGCCCGGAAAGCACTACAGTGGCTCAGAGGGAAGGATATAAATATTGAAAAGGAAATGCGTGATCTAACAAGATCGCAAGCCGAAAGTGATCTTATCCGTGGAAATTCATTTGGACAATTGTTTTCAAAAAAATATTTACCAGCTGTATTAATATCGCTAGGACTCATGTTGTTTCAACAATTAAGTGGAATTAACGCTGTTATTTTCTATGCCTCGACCATCTTTAAGTTATCTGGAAGCTCTGTCGATGAAAATTTATGCAGCATCATTATCGGAGTCGTGAACTTCATATCGACGTTTATTGCAACGGGAATCATTGACCGCTTGGGAAGAAAAATGTTGCTGTATATTTCATCAGTATCAATGATCATCACATTAGTTGCATTAGGATCCTACTTCTACGTAAAAGATGCTGGAGTCGACGTAAGCAGTTACGGATGGTTACCTTTGGCCTGTTTAGTCATTTATGTATTAGGATTCTCAATTGGTTTTGGCCCTATCCCATGGCTTATGCTTGGAGAAATTTTACCCTCAAAGATCAGAGGCAATGCTGCATCACTGGCCACCGGTTTCAACTGGACATGTACATTCGTCGTTACAAAGACATTCCACAATATAATTCAAGCCATCCAAATGTATGGCACTGTCTGGGTATTTGCCGTGCTATGTTTGATAGGTCTATTCTTCGTTATATTCTTCGTACCTGAGACGCGAGGCAAAAGTCTAGAAGAAATTGAGAAGAAACTGACGGGAGGATCAAAAAGAGTACGAAATATAAACAGCAACAAACAAACGCAGAATGTTTGTTAAGAATGAGGAGGAAAAGGAAAGCAGTATACATTCCAGGGTACAGCTTGCACGTGCCCTGTGCTGTCCTACGAGAAGATTATTTAGGTACAAAAACAGGCGGTGCAATGAGCGACACGCTGATTGTGATATTCACCGTGTATGCTGAAGACTGATTTGGATTGTATTTGTAGGTTGAACGTTGTAAATATAGCTAATCCCTCAATATGTATAGGTAATTTATAGTTCCTTTAGATGTAATATATAGATATATTTTATTAGCTACATTGAGAAAAATCTCTATAGTGAATTGTAATTGAATTGAGATCTGTAAATTATGGATACATCTGATCATGACAAAGTATACGTAATACTATTGTAACCAAATAATATAATCTATTTTAGTGTGAAACTAAATGAATACTATGGTATTAGATCCGTAGATTAATTTAAGTATATTACTTTATAATTTGCATATGACTTCGTATATTACGAAGGCTATATTTATTTTATTTGTTATTTTTTTAATATAAAAAAGTAGTGAACATATTTGAGTTTGTTTTTATTAAGATTACCCCCGAGCTAGTTACTCTCGAAAAACTAATAACTTTGATACTATCTATTAATTATTCTTACAATCTATCTATTAATTATTCGATACGTTTTTAATAAAAGTTATGACGAATTTTAGCGTCGCTAAATTTGTTGTATTCATTGCAATTTTATTCCTACAGTATTAAGTGTTGGTTGGACATGACTAGATATGAAAATAGTCATATTTTTTCTAACTTATGAATATATTAAACGTTTCTTCTTATTTTCTTTTCATAATAGGAATCAAAGGCAGAAGGATATATCATTATATTAGCTATATTAGCATTATATACAATGTAAAATATACAACAATACAATGTAAGCAATTTATACATACCTACATAACGACATTATTATCGATCATACTATCAATTCTGATATCTCGTTTAAAACGTTATAAAATAATATTTTTTACTTTTTGGATGATATGCCCCATTGAATATTAAATAGTTAGCTTTATAGTATTGAATTTTTTACTAAATTAATATTGTTAATCATTTATTTACTATTCTATAGTTACTTCTTTTATTTGTTAATATCCATTGTTTAATATTTACTTTTTGAGAAAAACATATAATTTTTCAGTATAATAACTGATACCGTCCATGACGATGCATTTTGCACCCAAACTATTGTACAAAAATCATTAATCGCCGTAACATTGCAACAACGTAATATGGATTAATAATAAATCGTTCAATTCGAATCTATTACCTTTGTCATTTATTGTAATTTGAGAAAATAGTACAGTTTCTATTAATATTTTTCGTTTGTAGAGGAAATAAACGATAGTTATATTTTTCTCGTAGACTTCTACGTATTTTAATTTATGTCGTGCAACGAACACGACCCGTCAGAAAAGCATTCCCTCCGCGGCCAGACTATTGTTTTATTTAAAGTTAACCAGAACACTATCGAAACCAGAAGTATTTTTAAATTAAACAATGTACTCCATTTATTTACTCGCTTATCAACGATACTAATTGCCAAACGGTTTATTAGCATCTGTATTGACATTAACTTACAGAAATATCCAGGAATAGAGATGGATTTAATACCAAAAGAAGTCTTTGCTAACCAACTGAAGGACACTCGACCGCCATAACAAATTCCTTTAACTAAAGTAATTTATGCAAACATATCAATAAATGTATGTATGCATTGAATTACACGACAAATTCAGACCAGTTTAATAATAATAACGCTTTCTACACTCATGACCCCGCACAAGGACTTTCTCCTGTGTCGTGGGTACCATGGACATACAAAGACGAATACACAAACACCTAGGTCCAGAACAGAAATCTAAATTCATCATTCAGTCTGTCAGGCCGGGGATCGAATCCGGAACCAACTGCGTGTCAAACCAGTATGGTGACCGCTCCGCCACGCGGGTGGTCATAATTGTAATTATCCAAAGGATTGCTGGTTACGTGTCGAATGCGCACACACAGGGTTCCGTTCATAAAATAAACAAAAAAATATGGAACATTTAACATTGTGGCAGTTTCAAAATATCGCCTATTCGCTGTAAGATCCACAGGCGCATTCAGCACGTTGTTATCGGAATATGCGTTTAATGCCCACAACTAATTATTCCTTTACACATACATCAAAACACCGACTATGACGGCTATTTTTACCATTACTAATACAATATGTAGCTATTTGGTCGATAAAATAGGTACCTAAGCGCTGGCTAATTATACGGCTCGATAATAATCAAGTGTTACTCGCGGAGTATGCATGAACTTTCACTCATAGGTACAAGGAGTAAAGGATTCCTGGCCTAGTTAAGTCAAACGACTTATAAGAGTTATAAGATTTATCCGAAAAAAATAAGCGTAACATTATAGCAGAAAAATACACCATATATTTCGATTGTAAATACAGTTATTTTAAGACCATACTTATAAGTTTTCCTGTCATTTACATGACGGAAGAATAATTTGTACTTTCGGGAAAAAAGCGGAAGAAAAAAAAGTGTGTGTCACCTCCGACGCACTACTGGAGTTTACTTCTCAAGTACGATTTTTTAAACAGGCGCAATAACATTAAATTAAGATTTTATAACATTTATATAAAGAAGCTCATTAACATAAAGATGTATTTATGTTAATGAGCTCATATTTTTCTCATACTCTTCGGCTTAAATGTCCAGCCGCATCCGGACGGACTCGCACTATAACGAATTTAACTATATGTCAATATCCCCCAAGTCCTGGGATACAGAGCGGTTGAAAAAAAAACAAATACAAAAAATACAATATAAATACCACATGCTTGAAAAACAATACACTGGTAGCGCATAGGAGTAACAACATTGAAAGAATATAATTAAATAACGAAACAGATTAGATTATAATTTTAAATATAAGTTACGTTTGAATATTTTAATTCTATTCTTTGTCATTCAACAAATACGTTAATTAAAATCAATTTATAATTGTGAATATTTGTGTTTATTATACTTAAGTTATATGAATACTAGGCGCCTCTTCAAGGCTAGGTATCTCAAACTATTTAACGTTGTACACAACCAATGTGTTGCGAGCAATTTATGCTCAGAAAATACTAGGTTTTACCTGCGGCGCCGCTCGCTACGGTCCTATGTATCCTGTTCTAATATTTATACGATGGATGTTAATAGAAATTAAATCGCTTTTGATGTTCCTGAAATTATTTTAAGCTCATCCGACTTCTTCGTACTAATAAAAAATGAAGCACAAAATGCTTTTTCCAATTCAAATTATGTCTTAATCTATCTTTAAATTGTATTACATTGAGTGCATTTGTATCGTAGTGAATTTTTGAGGACGCTGTGCGTGGAGACAAAACCGCTTAGATAGGATTAAGTATTTGAAAGTATCACTAACTTTCAACCAATTAATGAATGAATTATTATTTCTTGTGAAATTAAGTTGATGCTATATAATCAATAATTTAAAAAGTCAAAGGAAAATTTACAAACCGTATTACAAAGGCGTAGTAAGCAAACCGAAATTGAACAACACGTGCAATTGATGATGTGATAAAATAGTGACGTACGTATACAGTATACATGCAGCGATGTTATGGGTACATTGCCTATGTACTCGTACGAAAAGTGTTGAATGTCTTTCTAGGGTTCTGCAACCAAAAGGTAAAACCCGACTGTCCCTAGAGCCCTAAGCTCTATCTCTATCTCCAAGTGGTTTAAGCACCGACAGACCGAACCGGTCGACCGGGTACCACCGCTACACTTACTTGAAGTGAAGCACCTGCACGAAGCAGTTCGTTTCGGCGGTTGCCGGCTCATTTTCATTTGAGGCGACCATCTTAGTCCTCTGAGTAGCAACGTATATATGATTGACTTCAGATAGAGTCCCTGTTCTAATATGTATAAAGTTGCTCACAGATGTCCATGGGCGGCAGTGACCACTTTACATCAGCTGCACTGCATGGTCGTGTACTATTTCAATTTGATAAAAAAAACAGACACTTAAAAATTTTACTCAGTATTAATACGGCCAACAAACATACGGGAAAGAAAACAAAAGTTTTGAAGGGGTTCCCATACAAGAAGCCGATACTTTTCGGCGTCTTTCGGCTTGTCTATTGTACTATAATAGACAGATACTTATTTTGTTTTACAATTCATGTACTTCTATAGCAGCTATGAAGAAATCTCTAGTAAAAAATAAATAAATTCGGTACGGAACACTTCGTGTTCATCTCACATATGACCAATTATTTATCGTACATATTTACATCCACCTTACTCACATTGTAAAGGGCTCTAATCTGACCCTCTATAAATTGTTTAACTATAATTAGGTATAATGTCAAAGTAGAACTATTTGAAAGAATTTCATATTTTTCCTGTTTACTTTATACCATATTAAAACAAGGTTTAATATAGGTACCATTACTTTTTTACCGACAAGAAGATTTAAACTTTTATAAGGGATGAACTAATTGATCAAAACATGTCTTGCGCTTTTTGTTTATATGTAGGCGTTCAAAATTTTCGTACAATTAGCGCTAGTTTTTTACATAGTATAATGAATAAATCACGACAGAAACAATTACAAGGATAGATTAAAATACCTCATTTTAATCGCATTCCAAACGTCATTCTTACTGTCCTAACCATACACAAATATTATTCCATCACAAGGTTTCCTTAATATTAAGGAAATAACAGGTCTCTTAGCCATAAGTTTTATGTCTTTAATTGTATAAGGACGTTAATATAACAGAAACGCATTACCTTGCTGTAGAATTATCAAAGGTTAAATTTTAATATAAATCAAATTTAAATTATCCTTGTCACATGAAATTATAATTCGCATTTTTTAAATAACTAAATTAAATTTATTGCTCCGTTGAAAATAATCCTCGAATGAATTATAAAAGGAATTACAATTAATATTAAAAATGTAACGTAGAAATAAAGAATTATATTGTTTTGAATCACACAACCTCGAAAGCCAATCAGTTTTGTCAATCAATTTGTGCTCATATAAATCGCGCCATCGCGGCGAGATGCTCATTTCTTCAGTGACTTCCTTGGGTTCAATCTTAGTGCGTTATTTTCAGGTCGTTTTGTGTTGAAAATTTGAGGTTTTGTGAATATTAATTACCATTAAACCATGAAGATCTTAATGAGAGCAGACACACACTACAGTATCACGGTGCACGGCAATGACTACGAAAAGCCAAAATATACTTTTTCACAGGTATGTATTAATTGCATTCGTACTTTAAAACACGGACATTAAACACTTATTAAAATAAAAAAAGCAACGAAATGAGTAAGCCATGCATAACTTTATTCTTAAACCAAAAGTTTATTCAGACTGTCACGATTTTTTAAATCGATGTCAACGATTTTTTAAATTTGCCCCCTCCAGTTTAAAAACTTGCCTTTTTGCCGATTTATTTAACACTACTATTAATTTTAATTTAGTTTATATTTTTTTGACGACGCCTTTGTAATATCGATTGCATATTATTTCTTAAGTGGTCAGCAAAATGCATTCTATAAACGTTGCATCGGTGTAAATGCATTCCATAAACGGCTAACGGCGGGCTAACCCTAGACCACGTCGCTGCCGACTAGTCAATTAAATCAAAGGATTAATATATTAAAATCATATGGCCGCCCATACCATAATATAAATAGTTATATGCTGCGAAACGACGTAATTGGTTACAGCTAATTAATTTGTCCATTCAGGTTCATCATAATTTATTTGTTATATACGCTATTTTATTTTTAATAACACCCAATTATAAGAATTATAATGTTTAATTAGAATTATAATAAGATGTTTACATAAAAAAAAGATTGCCGTAGCGAATAGAGTTTATACGTGTTTGATATGCTATGTTCCATGAAATTGTCAACCATAGAAAATACGAATTTTAACGGTTAATATCAACGGTATTGAAACGTATTGCACTAACTGACGAATAAATTGCACATACTATACAAATTAAAACCGTTAATATTTTAATAGGCAAATTAGCCCAAAATATGTGGTAAGGGAATCAATTAAAACGATGTGTCTGTGTGATTTATGTGAACGTTAGGGTTGCCCAAATTTTTTCAGCTTGAATGGGACAACATTTTACGAATAAATACGGGATATCTTATAAAATACAGAATCCCTGTTTTTCTACTGCGTCAAATGAATTACATTATTCACTCAATTTTTTTGAATATTGAACTGACGAACGTGTAAGTTTTATAATAATTTTATTCAGTGTTAAACTGAATAAAACTTACACATTAGAAAAAATCGACTAGAATCACAATAAAATTTAAAACATGGGTAATGTTGTCCATCTGACGCAGTCGTTTAAAAAGGTAATTAAATTAATGAGTAAATTTACTACGCAAGTCATTATAACGTACGGCATAACAGTCCTGGAGAGAAATTTAAAATTGTGCCTAAAATACGGGATACCCCGTGAAATACTGAACATCTGTTTCGCACTTCATGGTAAAGAACAAAATAGTCAGTCGTGGAGAGAGATTTGCCTAAAATACGGGAATACACCGTGAAATACTGAACGTCTGGCAACACTATTGGACGTGTAAGTGGAGACAATCATAGTTGATGATTGCTTAAATTGGTCGTAGGCGGTCCGCGCACACCTCCCTGAAGTAACGTCACACATTCATCGCGTAAAAACAAAACGCGTACGTACGGCTTCTTGCTCATGTTGCATACTTCAACCAATTCATACAGTTATATGGTGAATAATGATACCACTTAACGTTGTCCTGGTTATTGGTGTCATTTTTAGTACACTTCGAAGAATTATAACTACATGTTTAAATGTTTTTGTTTATTTATAAATACTTTTAAATATGAGAGTTGGTAAATGTTTTGTAATGATTACTTTCTTTGTCAATAACCAATTTATATAAATTGACCACTTACACTTATGACAACACTGTTTATTTAAGGAATGAATACTGTTATTTCAAGAATTTTCAGAATTACGTCTTAAGTACCTATTATATTAAAAGTTCTGTTTTTCAGGTTCTTGCTGCAGTAGCTGTATCAATGGGTTCAATGATCGTCGGATTTTCCTCTGCCTATACTTCACCAGCTTTAGTAACGATGGAGAATAGTACAAGAATATCTGTTACCGAAGAAGAGGTTGGTAAAACTTGTAAACATTGAAAAAAAAAAGGAAACCTTTTGCATAATGATCGATCCATACAAGGGAACAATTACTTTGGACATCTATTTTTAATTAGATTCAAGCTAGCCTTATTCTAGGCCAATAACCATTAAACCTTCACGAGGGTCCATCTTCTCAGAAAACATAAATGCAATCATCAATTAGCTTTAAAAACGAGAACAATTTATTTTCATAAATTACATTTATATGACTTGCGAAGACAAGCCTTAGATCGAATTAGACGAGTATTCAATTATTATTACAGATTTTTTTTGGTGTTGTCCACACTACTAGTCGACCAAGCTAACTACACGAACGAGAGGAATGCGGTCTCCCTCCCCGGTCCCCTCTCATGCCCCGCTCTCGTCCTAGTACCGTTCGCACCTTAACTCCCTAATCTATTATGATTTACAATTAATTAAATAAATAAGCAAAATTAATTTGTTGTACTCATTAGTTTCTGTTACAGTGATAACCTAAATATGTAAAAAAAAACGTTGTTAACGTTAAACGTTAAGTATAAATTATTAACACAGAAATTTGTTAAAATTTACATTTCATTAAAATCTGCATTTCACAAAATAATCATTATTGCTATTTTTTTTGTCATCAGTACTTGTCATTCGTCTAGTTAGCTTGGTCGGCTTGTATATCAATCATAGTTTTTACTACAGATAGTTTTTACCAATTCTTATGACAACCAAGCACATTCAATTTCGTAAACCATAATCGTATTTTCTATTTCATTATTTTAACCCATTAAGTAATATTACAAAAATCCACATCTTTTAGTCTTATAAAGATTGAAAGACGCTTTCTACACTCATAGCCCCACACTAGGATTTTCTCCTGTGTCGTGGGTGCCATGGACACACAAAGACGAATACACAAACACCCAGACCCAGAACAGAAATCTAAACTCATCATTCAGATGCCTGTCTGGCCGGGAATCGAACCCGGGACCTACTGCGCGTTAGACCGGCCACGCGGGTCGTCTAAAAAGATTAAATTAAATATTTAACATTGATTACATCCGTTTATTTAATGTGTTTAGTTTTTAATATATTCATTTACAGGCAAGCTGGGTTGGAGGTTTAATGCCTTTAGCTGCTTTGGCTGGTGGAGTGCTAGGAGGACCGCTGGTTGACTACATGGGTCGTCGCAGAACAATATTATTTACCGCAGTGCCATTTTTCATTGGCTGGATTCTCATAGGTACCGCGAAGATTGTCCACCTGGTCCTGACGGGACGGGCAATATGTGGATTATGCGTTGGCGTTGGATCATTAGCTTTTCCAGTATACCTCGGGGAAACTATTCAACCAGAAGTAAGAGGAACATTAGGATTATTTCCCACGGCGATTGGCAATATTGGAATTCTAATATGTTACGCAGCCGGAAAATATCTGGACTGGTCGCAACTGGCTTATCTTGGTGCAGCTCTGTCGGTACCATTTTTCCTTCTTATGTTTATGATCCCTGAGACTCCACGGTGGTATATATCTCAGGGCAAAAACGAAGAAGCACGAAAAGCTTTACAATGGTTAAGAGGAAAGCATGCAAAGATTGAAAACGAAATGCGAGATATTGCATTAACGGACGCGGAAATTGAAAGTGATTCTTCAATAAGTGAAATGTTGAAGATGAAATACCTTAAAGCAATATTGATTTCACTCGGATTAATGGCATTTCAGCAATTATCGGGCATAAATGCAGTTATTTTTTATACCGTCAAGATCTTTCAGATGTCAGGTAGTTCCGTAGATGAAAACTTATCAACAATTATTGTTGGAGTTGTTAATTTCATATCTACGTTTCTGGCTACTGCCCTTATAGATCGAGCTGGACGAAAATTACTTTTGTATATTTCTTCTGTTACTATGACAATAACATTAGTAGTATTAGGTACTTTTTTCTATGTGCGAGATAACCTTCACTTAGATGTATCAAACTTAGGATGGCTACCACTTACGACTCTTATGATATATTTGCTAGGATTTTCTTTGGCGTTTGGACCTATCCCTTGGTTAATGATGGGTGAGATTTTACCTGCCAAAATAAGAGGTGCAGCTGCTTCAATATGCACTGCATTTAACTGGCTATGTACTTTTGCAGTAACAAAAACCTTCCATAACATAATCGTCGGCATTGGACCAGCAGGCACTTTTTGGTTGTTTGGATGTATCTGCTTTATAGGATTGTTCTTTGTGATAGTGTATGTACCGGAAACACGTGGAAAGAGTTTGGAACAAATCGAAAATAAAATGACCGGACGACAAACTCCTAGATCTCGAAGAATGAGTTCCATCGCCAACATTAAACCATTACCAAGTGGATGCTAGTTAAAAAAAGTCTATTTAAAAGGAAAATTCTGGCGGATTTAACTGTACATGTTTTATAAGTATTAAAGATAATAATTAAGCCAAGACGAATCTCATAAGAATCTTACAATGATGTTTTTGGATAAGCATTTTAGTTTCGTAAGTGCAAATGAGGAAGAGTAATTGAGTATAACGGACCTTAGTGCCAAATTTTATATTAATGCAATTGTGGTAGTGTAGGGCAGACAAGCATAAAAGAGTTGCGATGGAGCGTCACAAAAATCAAGGGTGACGTCGCGTATTCCCAATTTTTTTTTCGTCTCTTCACGCTACTATAGAGCTGCACGTTGTTAAGTATGTCGGCTCTGGGCATATTTTTTTAAAAGATTTTAATAAATATATTTATTTTAATTGTTCTTTGTTGCGCAACGCATATTTGAACTGTTGCATTTTAATCATCGGTGTAAGATGATGAAATGAACGCAACATAAGCACTAAAATAAGAAATATTACTTTCAAAGCTATTGTTTTTTTGCTAGATATTACATGTAATGCAAGAAACTGTAAACGCTGTAAGTCTAAAGTCCAGAGCCACCTGAGTTCATGAGTCAATTATTGTCTTCATGCATTAATTAACTGATTTCAAAGTAGTTTTAAAAATTATTATAAATAATACTGAATTTGTAATATGAGACCATGACCATATTTTATAATTGTTTAAGTTTAGTAAAATTAGGTATAACATTATGTGATATTCACATTATGCCCCTCCTCTTGTAAGTTCTTATCCACATTAATTTCTAAATACTGACAGATATATGTCCTTTAATGTTCCTCATAATAATTTAAATTTTAATGAATTATATTTTTTATAATAGATTTTCTTATTT
>DWNE01002052.1:0-19918 GCA_018249875.1 Cecropterus toxeus | reverse complement strand
ACATATATTTAAATTATTTTATTTCTTTTTGGTGACATGGAAGTCGGTTTCTATTTTTTGTTAAAAAGTTTTATTAAAAGTTATTATTGTCATTTTACTCATTAGGTGAAGTACTTTCAATATCAGTTTAAAGTTTTTTGATATCTGTAATAGTTACGGAATAATCGGCTGTGCACGCTTAACGATTACACCCGGTATACGTGACGAATAGATAACCCCTCTTCCTTTGGGAAGTCGGTTAAAAGTAAGACTAAAAAGTTCTGGCGTTACATTGACACTATTGTCCGCATATTCAACATCGACATCAACTGAACATTCTTTATACGGTAGTGGGTGCAAGTCAACGGCCAAGTCACACAACATTAACTATAATAATAAAGAAATCGCAGTAAGGAACCTTAGACTTTGTCTAGATTTCATTACTTCTTAGACATAAATAAGCAGTTCCATCGAGACTTGGTTAGTTTTTTTACAGAACGTTTTTGGTGGGATTTTTTTGACAAGGAAGTATTTATTGGTGTAATAATTACCTATAAACTCAAAAAATATGTATTAAAATATTAAAATTTGATGAAAATAAGGCTCTATGGATTAACTACAATCGTTTCGAACAGAATTCATAATTCTAAGTAAATATTACGTTTTTTGAGCATATTGTAGCATTTGACAAGTGGGTAGGCAATATCTTTATCGCAGGATACGGCGTTAATCATGAAATAAATCAAACAAAAACGTTGAAAACGCTCCACAACGCATCTGACTATTGGTCGAGAAAGTGCTGATGCTAATTATTAGTAGCATAATTAATGCAAATATGATTAGCGTCGTTGCTCGTGTTTTCTAGTTCCTCGTATTTTAACGCCTGGAGACTAGTCAGTTTTTAGAATACTAGATGTTAGGCTTTTTTTATAATTGAAATGCTTAACGCATGACATGCGTATGGACATGCTTAGTAGCTAAATTCATTTTTAAATTTTCAAGTCATTCTTAAAGAGAATGATATTCTTAAAATATTTAGTTTGTTGTCTTAAATTGGTTACATATCCTCGTAAAAAGTTAAGTTTTGTGTTTGGAAATTTTTGGGTTTTTGAAAATGTGAATTTGAGTTTTTGCAAAAAAAAAAAAATGTAATACTTTACAAAATTCAATTTTCAGTTTTGTAAAGTATTATAGTTAGGCAAGCACTTAATCGTTGTACGTTAATTAATTACTTGTACTGTAATTAGTATTTTGTTGACTTTTATTTTACAATTTTAATAGCCTTTGCGGTGTAAATTACAAATAACCTACATTGGTTTTACTTTATGGTTTGAAAAATGCGTAGTAAAATATGCCTTCCAACAACTTAAAGTTACATTCACAAATCACGATATCATGTAATATTATGTTTATTTAAACTTGACAAGTCTAAACTGACGTTTAGAGTTCATTAATTTGACGACCCGCGTGGCCGAGCGGTCACCATACCGGTCTGACACGCATTGGGTTCCGGGTTCGATCCCCAGCCAGACAGACATCTGAATGATGAGTTTAGATTCTGCTCTAGGTCTGGGTCTTTGTGTGGCCATGGTACCCACGACGCTGGAGAAAATCCTAATGTGGGGTTATGAGTATAGAAAGGGCTTTTTCATTAATCAGTCCACAGTACAAGTTATTTGAACATCAATTTTATTTTTACGTGTAAAATTTAACTGCAATACAGGAAATACTATATAACCTTTTCAAATGTCACTGTTCGTCAAAGATACCGAATTCCCATAGTGCTGTTTTTATCTGTGTTCAATAACAATGAGGGTTATGCAATAGCGACTTTCCTTTACCACCTGTACCCTACAGATTAACCAATAAAGCGAGTAGCGATTAAATAACAACAAAACACTTAGAAACATAACGGAACCGTTTATTTTATTACTTCATGCCTCTATTGAGAGGAAACAGGTAAAAACTTACGTCGTAGACAGTGGTCGTAGATAACAAAGAGCATTAAGAGGAGAGGAAAAGTGCATTAATAATATTTTTTTCAATTATGAGGATGTGATTTTTGATAAAAACAGAATCCACCAGACTAACAAAGTCATATTTTTCATGGCTTATTCATATGTTTATGTCGAGGTAATTTTGAAAATTGCTTAACAAATTCTATTAGAATTTCACAAAGTAAACAAAAACTAGTGAGATGAGTTGAATTTTTATAAGGATTTTTTACGCCATAAAATATAAATGTTCTAAGAACTCATGAGAAATCATCAACACTTCTATGAAAAGTTTTAAATAGGATAGAATTATTAAAAGTAGTATTAAAAAAAATGACTGAGCCTTCCTTTTATCTTATCTACCTGTCAATACATTGTGATTTAATTCATGATAATAATAAGTTTTAGGGCATCAGTCTATACACGTGAAGGGACAGAAATGTTTAGGAATTGTGTAAGCCTCGACACCTGGCACCATATCAGTCACGAGCGTTATTTGAAAGGAAATAACAATTACTTCGCAAGAAATCTATTATTCGCACTTAAGTATTGCATCAAATATCCTTAGTCTATTGAACGAATTACAACGCAATTTAAATAGAGATAATTAAACTTAAACACGTAACACAACCTTAGGACAACATTGCGAAAAGATAATTTTGAAATTAAATTAATTTCGATATAATATGATATAGACGGAACTAATTTTCGATAACTTAATAACATGTATCTACTCTTATTGGAAGTATAAAACATAATAAAATGAAAAGTAACTAAATGTTAAATCGAAAAAATATCGTAAAAAACCGAACTTGTGTCTTTAAGTTAAATCCAAAATAGATATAGAGTTACTGTTGTCAAAAAACCATTGTCAAAAGTTAAGTAAATCAAACGATTACTATACCTTGCAGTTTATTTGTAAAGGAGTTAGTACGTGACCATTTTTTTACTAAGCGGCGTCGCTCAGTATTCTTGCGGTACTTCGTTTTTAATATAAGTTCCCGTTCACTAGTTAATGAATGAACGTTGAATGAACCGAATTAAGTCCGTAATCTTAGCAGGCAGTACTAACATTCATTAATCTGGTGGGAACTCGATTGCGTTAACTAATTACAGAAGCCTTATTTAGATGACAGGTGACCATATTTAGATGTCCTTGATAGCGTATTTTTGGTGCTCAGTCTAAACTTTTTATGTCATAGAAGTGGCAATGCAGTCCACCTAAATGTCCCTCATATCAAGTCGCCTTAAATGGGATTTTTTTTTGTGTAATGGAATAGAATAAGCTTCATGCTCACCTGATATTTTATTGTAATTATCGTCCATGTGATTTTGACTTTAAATGGACTAAGAGTAGCGTCCTGTCTATCGAACCTGCTAATTTTCCCGGAATGGCAAATGTGGGGTGCCAGGGCTTAACTTTGAAATTACTTTTTGAACAAATATGAGAGGGGCTAAAATTAAGAGGCGCTGTAGATAGTAAAAATATTACACGTAATGTCACTTATCAGTGACCCAAAAGTTAATATATATAAAGACATAAATTTTATGTCCGATTCAAACATCGAAAAATTCGACTTTAGCTCTAGACGGAGTAAACTTACGCTACGTTACTGACTTGCCTTAAAAACAAAGACGATTGGAAAACCTAAAATTAGGCCCTGTACTTAATGTCAATATCAACTTTATAAGGTACAAAGAACCACCTTCTATTCGAAGTCGGTTAAAAAGATAAAATGATGTTTCCGTCGTAATCGAAGTACTAGTTCTAGTTCTATCACAATTAAATATACATTTTAAATTAATAGGTTTTAAAAAAAAAAATTAAATAAAAAAAAAATATTATTAAACCTAAATTAATAAAAAAGAACTACAGATCTTTAAAAGTTTGAAGTAAAACATTCTTTTTTTTTAATTTCAATGACATATCTCCCAATATTACAATATAGAAAATATATTATGCAAAATATTAATCATATTTCGTAATATAAAATATTTATTGTCGTAGGTTACTGAGTTATAATTGACTTTATGCAGTTATAACCTCTACGACACAAGTGTAGGCTCTATAGAGATATTAGTCACTTGTCGACACTTCGTAATTACAAGACAGTTCTGAGCCAAGGTGACTGTAGGCCATTTGTTCATGAGATAGCGCATGTAACCGATACTGAATCTGTTTTGATCTATTAATATATACCTGTCTGTCAGTTTATCGATATTTAGTTTCAAACAGTCATTACGACCATTAAATTAATTGTTGCCTTTGATTAGTGAGTTATAAACGGGCTCTACTGAAAATTAATTTGGTTTAGAATATTAACGGTCTATAATAATTTATAGTTTAGACATTACTAGAGCAAATTTGGTGATTCATTTGCAATATACCAGATTGATATTATGTATCAACATTCAAGGTTTGTTTACATATATATATATATATATATATCGGCGCAGCCGTTTTATTAATGTCATTGTCCGACATAGTGGGCGTATGTAATGGGTGTTCGAGCAAATGAGAGCACGAATGCACAAATAACACAGTTTATTAGTTGCAAAATTATCCAAACACAATACCAATTCTAATTAGACTGGAACGACCGAACAGTTCCTAGCTTGGAGGAAAAACTTCTTATATGGACGAGCAAGAAAATAGTAAGACACCCTGTCAAACGTCACTCCAAAACCGCTAGACTCTGTTGTAGCACGAAGTTAGCTGCAAGATGCGACGGTGCCGCCATCTACAGCAATTCGTACTTCGTTCCACCTAATAACCGTCTCCGACATATATAAAAAGAATAAATCACGTTTGTTGTATAACCCCACCAAAGAGGCCCCCCCAATTTTATTTTAATTTAATTTTATGATTTTTTTTCAATGAATAAATCACTAAATATTCTGTGAATATTTCAAGTGTGTACTTGTAGCCGTTATTAATATCCAGAAAATAAATCCGTTTGTTGTATGGAAGCCACTTAATTATTTACTTTATTTTATTCTCATTTGTTGTTATAGTGGCAACAGAAATACATCGTCTGTGAATATTTCAACTGATAGACAAACCTTCAGACGGACAGTGGAGTCTAGCAACAGGGTCCCGTTTTTACTCTTTGGGTACGAAACCCTAAAAATTATAGATGTCTCTTCGTACTAGGGATGTAACTTAGCTGGACAAAAACCATTTTAATCAAACTATCGATTTTCCAAAAATCGATGTTTATACAAAACAATAATCGTTCTTTTTAAAATCGATTTTTCATTGTTTTTATTATAAAATTAGCCCCCAAATACTTTTTGTTCATTTAGTTGACTTTTTTGTGCAAAACATCACAAATAATAGGCTCTAGATGGCGTTGCAATTAATTCTATTATAGAGGTGCTGTTAAAATATCGAGAGTACGTGAAATTACGAAATAAATATTCTTTTTAGTAATCCAAAGCTACGGCAAAAAAAAAAGTATAAATAAAAAATCGATTATTTATGGTCAACAAATCGATTTATAAAAAATGATATTTCTAAAAAATAATCGATTTATTAAATTATCGATTATTTTTTCACATCTCTACTTCGTACTAGAACCTTGATAAGAAAAATCTACAATATTTAAATTGTATATACCTAGAAGATAGATCTTGACAAAAAATAGAAACCATATGCTGCTCGAGGCTTTTATCGAAGATGGTAGTACAAAACATAAACAAACCTGAAAGCTTCATCGCAGGGTGCCGAATAAAGTATATTATGGCATCGATCAACCCACCAGGGAGCTTGTAATGGATCTGGAGCATATGAGGAGACTCGCTACGGAAGCTTTTCTCTAATAAGCTCTAAAAGCTTTCCTTGTTCGTTTCATCACATTTTTTGCTAGTAAAGCTTAGTGGCCTCGGTATATCGAAAACAATGCTTTATCGCTCTGTTGAAACAATAACCAGGTATTTCAATTAAATCTAGTTAGAAAACTTCGAAAGTATAAATAAGGAATGAAGAAAAATGCTCATAGGAGTTACCAGGCCGGATTCGATAGAACTGTATCATTAAATTTAAAATTTATTTAGTTCTAGCCAAGAATCAAACAATTTAAAAAAAAATACCCATTTTAGAATGAGAATTTTTAGTCGTCGTTATATGAAAGTCGATAAAATGAAAATGCATAAGAAAGCAGTTGTCAGAGCTACAACTAGATGGCTCTGTTCCCTTTCTGAATCGCGCTAACCATTTAATTTCGTAAAGTAAAAGTTCAATTTTGATATATGTGAAATAATATGTCCAAATTTGGGCTGCAGTGATTGATGTCGAGTTTTGAAAAAATATATGTCTTTACACCCTTACGCTCTGAAATATTTATAATTTATTATTATTACGATTGATTTCACCTGTGTGTGAATTGAACACACACTTATTTATTTTGAACTTTCTTGGTACCATTAGTTCTTGCTTCGAGTAAACTTGGATAGGTGTCCAATAAAAATAAGAGTTATGTCATACTTTTGCTTGAGTTTTTACGAGAAAACGCTGCTGTTCATGAGTGTGTTCAACGGTGAGTTGTTGACATCTGTAAGCAATTTAATGTAGAGCAGGTGTTTTATCTGAACTAAATCACAGATGCGTCGATACTTTCGAGGACTAATATGGTTAGGGTCACTTATAAAAGAGCGCAAATCATACGTCAACCATACCCTACCACCGAAACGCAAGCTAAAAATAGGTGTGGCGGTGGTACATCCCCGGTCGAACTACATTGGTTGTTTCACCTAGTAAACACCTGGTAATGTAGCAGTTATATGCATTCCGCTCGATGTGAAATCATACCTAAGTTTCATGGAATTTGTTGGCAATATGCTCGAAGCCAATTGCACCTACATTTGTATTGAATAGAGTTAAATTAGCACGCGCTACATGTAAGCTTCCTTATTTTATGGAACCGACGTGTCGTACGGATTCTTTTTCGTCACTTCTTCTTCGCGATATTTACTTACTGACGTTACAAATTTGCGAAAGAAAATCTACTCTGGAAATAAATAGAAACCTTTATTTTTTATTGATTATTTAATCTAAGCTTCTGTAGTTGATTGTTGATAAAAGGTTATCCCACGAAACTTTTGTTTGGTGAAAGCTTTACTTTGGATCGATTTTTTTTCAAATGTTGCTAGAATTTGCAGTTCCATTTAGTGGCCTTTGACCAGATACATACATTTATTTTTAACGCTTAACGCTGATTTCCATACACATACATTTACTTTTAACGCTGAACGCTTGAAGCAAATGTTTTCGTGGCCCTCGGGTTTCTCCAAAAATACTTAAAGTAGCATGTAGATTTAACAACTGCGTGGGCGCTATTCATCTGAATGATGTAGAAAGGCAAACAAAAGTTTAATTTACAATAAGAGACAAAGCTGGAAGTGTATGCTATTGTACTTGTATATTATACCAAATTGCTGCAGGCTCATAAATATAGGCTACTTTGTTATATAATAGGCTAATAAAACTTGACAAGTTGCTTTAAAATCGCACCGTTTCAACGGTAGTACAAAGTTAAGTTTAACAATTCTCGTTCAAAGTTAAGCTTCAGCTAGTTGAGAATTTCTTTAACCTTAGGGAATAAAGTTACACACGAGGTACTTCCGTATACTTTAAATTTACAATTATCTTTGAATTGTATTCTACGTCTTGGAGTGCAGAAATCTCTAATGTATTAACTTGGAAAACCCTTGGATCACTTTTATAGACCTATGTATGTATATATGTGTAGTAAATTAAATTATAAGTAAACAACACCACGCAGTATATCTTAGAATCGCTTATAAGTAACATATTGTGAGTGGCAACAGCCTACTGTCGAGGGATTAATTATGAGTGGTGGTTTCGGTTCAATTAGGCATTAATTGACGCCGACTGTAATTGTTTATCGTTGGGAATGAGGCCGTCAAGGCCTCCCTTATGTTGCGATAACCTTGGCTTGGAAAATGCTTATATTATACCATCCTAGCGTCGTAGCCAATGGATGGTTTGAGGGACGGCTGCCAAAGGCGCTATGTTTTAAAGTCATATTGCCCACAGTAGAGAAGTAAATTAGGTAATCTATATTACAATTAATTATACATTAAAAGCAGAGTTGAAAAATAAAAAGGAATACAAAGAAAAGAGACAAATTCGCTGATTTTCTTGCCGGATCTTCTCAGTTGATGTCGTTTTTCGATCCGCTGGTAATGTAAGAAAAAATATTGTAAGTAACAATTTGTGATTGAACTCACATAAAACCCCTCTTCTGAAACTCGAGGGCGCATAACTATTGTGTTTTAGTCTAGCCCCCAGGTAAATGTATAACAGCATAATTATCAGCCAGAGGACGACCGCCGCATCTGTAATAAACTATGACACAACGAGTTAATAACTAAAATATCGTTTCGTTCACATAAAAACTACAAAAGTGTAACAGATCAGACTGATTTCGAAAGATAAAGAAACATTATTAAACTTGAATCACTTCAGAAACTCAATTTAGTTGTAGAAACTGAAGATAAAGATCACTCAACGAAATCGAATTGGACGTATAAGTATTTGAAGGAATAACGCAATTTGTTACTTGTTTGGATTTGGTTTGGGACAATTAGATTATTTGTTGTACAAGTTTGTTTGTCACACCGATACTAAAAGTTTAAGATATTTCAAGATGGTTGAAATAACATACGAGCGAGTAGTCTTTTTTATTATTATTAATATGAAGTATCAAACGAGCAAGCAGCCCACCTGATGGTAAGTGGTTACTGCCGCCCATGGACATTTTTAAGCAACTTCATATACATAGAACAGGGGTTCTATATGGAGTCGACCACAGAAGCGTTGCTACTCCCGAGGACTGAGATGGTTGCCTCATATAATAGTGAGCCGGAAACCACACCCTTCCACCTCACGCAAGAACTGCTTCACGTTAGAAATAGGTGTGGCGGTGGTACTTCTCCGGTCGAACTACGTTGGTTCTTCTACCTGTTGATATCTGTTGGTAAGTGGTCACTATTGTTTAGATGGGTTATCTGCAATTAACGTAACGTAACGATTAGTACGTAAAGTCTTACCAAAGGTTTAAAAGGTGGTAAAAACCTTTGTGGTTCGATTCCAGAGGCATGACCGCAACACCTATTTCTGTCTAATAACAACAGTATTAAGCGCTGCTGTATTTCAGTCTGAAGGGTGTGATAAGAGAGGCATACTTATCCGAGGCGTTCCTAATCATCAGGAGTAGCAACGCTTCTGTGGACCACCTTTTTTCTATAATGTTGATGTAGCAAAAGCGTTAAATTAAATATCCATATTAATATAAAAAATGAAAAGGTGTGTCTGTGTGTCCGTGTGTTACTCAATCACGTAGGAACCACTGGTCCGATTTACATAAAATTTTGCGTGGTTGTAGCTTATTTAACTGATCAATCAATAGACTAATTTGAGTTCGATTTTCTTTGCTATCTAAATGACGGTGGCCACTATTTCAGTGACGTCACTACGCCGTTGATTTCGGAGTTTCACATTTCCATTTAAAATTAAAGATAATGCTAAAAAATAGCAAACTTTTGATGACATACACAAAGTTAACTTTAAATTTTTTACCCAGAAGGTCTTTATAACTTTTCATGGACCTCCAACGATTGGCGAATAAAACCTAATGTTTTGTCTCGTAGCGAATTACGAGTACTTCAGTTAGTATCATTATAAAAACCAAAAAATCTTTTTTTAAGCAGACGGGTTTTTGTTTGAATATTTTTTACATGGTTACTTGTTAAAGGATCAAGGAATAAATTTACGCATTTCAGTGAACAATTTAATCCGCCTCGGATAATCTAAATTTCTCATTTCAATCTGAAACCTGATATTAATTTGTCGTATGATATTCGTGTTCCAATATAACCTGTTTATTAATTTTGAAGGTTTAATATCAGTTGAGATTCGGTTGCTACAATTTCTTCTCGAGAATATGAATTTAATACAACATGCGCCGTAGAAAGTGTGAAAACGAATGAATTTGATGTTTCGTTTTTCGAAATTGGCTGATAAATTACTTTATATGAAAGGATTTGATACTTTGCGTCTAATCTTAGTAACAAAAACGAATTCTTTATTTTATACGTGTGTAATATATATTTCTTTTAATTTTGATGTAGCTGGATGTTGAACCTGGCACCTTATTATCTTCGAACAAATATGGTAACATCTCGATTACGCATTTGTAGAGAAGAGAGAGAAAGAACCCAGTTGTAGAATCTCTTAGATATCCACACATCTGGGTTTGATAGAAAGATTTTGACCCCGTAACTGCAAAGATAAGTTAGTTATAGAAACTCGTGAAAATTCACTTCAGATTTTTTCGTAATTTGAGTCCATCCGCCAATCAACATTTCATGGTCAACTGTCAGCCATGGGCCTCTACTAAATAACGCTACTCCAACCGGTCCTGTGCCTTCTGAACCCTACGGTTTCTGCCCTGTTCTTCAGGTCAATGTTCTACGATGATTCAGTGATTTACGAATTAGAAACTAATTAACACTTCAACCGTGAAAGAAACCTATACGTTCAAGAGTTCTACCATTTCATGAACCTGCGAGTTCCATTTAACAAGAGTTACGAGTTTAAGAGCTTACTCATCAGAATTCGCTAATGTGTTTTCCTTTCCATTCCGTTTTAATGCCAAAGGTTACGTGGGAATGCAATTTACTCGGGTTTTGTGGCTTGTGTACGAATTTGTTTTTAATTTCGGCGACGAAAACTTCCAAGTGTACAGTTTTATTTTTAATTAAATTTCTTTAAACAATGTTAATCTCTGTTGTTACAGCAATAGAAAAGGTGGTTCAATTTGTGTGTGCTATCCTGATACTTGTCTGGTAAGAACATTGTGGTGTTTTCTTCTAAGTTGAAAGTTCTTAGACAGGTTGGCATTTTAATTTATACGTTAAACTATAATTAACGCGATCTCAAAGTTTCATCTCTTTTGGGGTTCAATCTATCGTCTATCAATTCTATCGTCATAGTTACAAACATAATCATACGATCTATCTAGATTATGTAAATGTTTGAAAAAAAGGAGGAATGAAATATTATTACATGTACATTTACAGTAACTTTCTACTCTTTACACTGCTGTTACGAAGCGATAATATGTGACTGTGTGTCTTACTTCACTGGCTGGTCAAGCTAAATCAACTATTCCGTTGAGCCTACCTTAAGCTCTACCTATAGCCTTTAAAAACTGTAACATCACATTGATTGATTGATTATCGTCATAATTACGTGTCACGGCAACCAGTACATGAAGTTCATCATGTAAATCATAAGAATGTAACCAGTGTAGTTTTACGGAGGAGGGGGTACCACCACCACACCTATTTCCAGTGTGAAGCAATCCTTGCGTTTCGTTGGAAGGGTGTGGTTGCCGGCTCACTCATACGAGTACATGAGGCGATCATCTCAGTCCTCGGGAGTACCAACGCACCTGTGATCGACTCAACGATCAGGTGGACTGCATGCTCGTATGCTACTTCTATCTGATAAAAAAAAAATCAATTTAGATTGGAAAGCAATTTGGATGCATGATTTTTATGTTTTTTATGTATATCGATACTCGTCCTATGTAATATTATCGAGTGATTTAGATTGTTAAATATTAAATCATGGCGTTACAAATTGATTAACAGTCTTTATTCCGACTTTTTACAATTCCACCATTAAACCCTGAAAAATTGCCCTAATACGTGGGTAAATGCTAGGGGCCGCTGGAACGGGCTTATCTTATGGCTCGTATAACAGCCAAAGTTATATAACCTCCCTTACGCCCCTTGAACTCGCCTTATATCCGCACTATGTCACACTAAGTGTCGCTCGCAGACCTTTGTACGACATTTGCCGGTTTTTAAGGTCTTGCGTAGTATTTTTTTCCGACTGCGTCAGAGGGATTGTAGCGTTTTACAGCATATGTATGTATGTTTGTCTGTGCGTGTCCATTTCTTTGGCACGCGCCAAACACAGCACATACGGCTTTACGGATTGTGACGTATGTTTAACAAATCATTAGAGTTTTTTTCAGTTTACTGAGTGACATGGGCTATAAAGTTTATAAAATGGCGCGAGAAAAAAGGGGGAGGTTGGAGTACTTTTGATTATCATGATCTAATTTACCACCTTTAAATTATAACACAACGATAACATGAAATGTTATTATCTTATTGTTAACCAATACTGTCCCTTTGCTGGCTAGCTCATCTTTCCACGTGAAAAGCTCTTTAGACCATAGGTCACATAGATTCAAAGCGGGAATTAGCAGACTTCACAGCCTCTTGACAACTTATTTTACAGAAGTCTGACGCGTGTAGGTTTACTTCTAATGTTTTCCTTAGAATACCGATATAGCAAGTGACAAAGCTCTAGATTAGCTTTAAATTATTGAAATGCCATTCGAGGCTATTACTCCCCATATGTGTAACATACGTATAAATTAAGATACATATGTATTATGGCACAAACTTGCAAAACTTTCACCGGTCTGTTAAGTTAGCCATTCAGCTAAAACGAAGCAGCGAACGTGTTATTCAAGTTAAGTTAAACTTAGGTCTATATCAAGTTTAACTTTGAGATCTATATGCACTGAAGTTAGCCTGTATGCAGTTCAACTTACTAACAAGGTCTGCATTGGACAATCTAATTGCTAACTCCAGTTAGACGAGTGATATGTTCCTAGATCTATTCGAGCTATTCACATGTTGCTTGCATATGGAATGAGTAACATAGAATAGAAGTACTTGGATATAGTAATATTCTGCTAGTCGGTTCCTGGCTCATACATGAGGGGACCATCTTGGTCCTGATGAGTGATAGACTTCAGATAGAGCCCCTGTTCTACATGAGGTTCCTTAGAGTTGTCCATGGGCGGCAACAGCCTTCCCCCAGGTGGACTGTATGCTCGTTTGTTACTTATATCTGGTAAAGAAAACCGACCAAGTGCGAGTAGGACTCGTGCACGAAGGGTTTCGTACCAGTTTCTATAAAAAACGGAAAAAAATCACCTTTATTTTAAGGGATCCCCCATTAAATATTTATTTTATTCTGTATTTTAATCGACTTCCCAAAGGAAGGTTATCTGTTCGTCACATTTTTTTTATGTATGTTCGGGCATAACTTCCCGATGCCGCTACTGACCGTCACGATTCATTCACGACCGGCATTGTATGCGGCTAGTTTCACAGGGGGCCCCATTTTATGGAAATGATTAATTTTGTTCAATTTCCACGGAAAATTGAAAAAAAAAACGATTTCTTTTAATCTTGAATAACTCGGGTGTTCCGGGACCGATTTCATTTTTTTTTCTTTCATTTGGTGGGAAATTTCTTTACGGAACTTTCTTTCTTGGACATAGGTGTGATCCGATGGTAAACTCTTTAAGTTATTGGGTGGAAACCACCATCACTCTCCCTGTTTTTCAGATAACACTGGAATGTAATCTTCTTTACAAAATATGTTTTCCTATATTTTTGTCTTATTATTCAGATAAAATCAGTTTGTAACACAAAGGGTTCCAAAAACATTTATTTTGTAATTACGTATATATTTCATGTTCAACTTAATTTCGAGTTAGAAGTTGGACGTCGGCTATTCAAACTAAGCGGGATTTGTACGGAGAATCTCATTTACTAGCAGACAATGTAATACTAACTTCGGATGAATTTAGTTCGGACCTGAAACCACGTGTGGTCGGACAAACAACAAGGTGTTTCTAGCCAAGTGGGTTTCGTTACACTAAAAGTTGTATTGTTTCTCTTTGATTTAGAAATAACTGACTCAATTAAGAGCCTTTAGATTAACTTTTACCAGACTGCGCCAGAAGAGGAGTAACGTTTTGCGGCAAACTACACTCTTAGCGGCACGAAATCTGGCCCTAGTGTATTTTAGGGTTTGTAATCAAATTATTGATATTTTTGTTTTTTTTTGTTTATTTTTCAAATACATATGAATACTTTAACTGATCAATATTTTAAAAAATTAAACCATTACTATTATAATTACAATATTTATATATTTGGAATGGTCTTTTTCCTAGCTTTGATTTTTAATAAAAAAGTTGTCCCTCCGCCTTCTTTTTACCCCCAATTTCCGGCACCATTTATTTTAAATTATAAAGGTTGTGTTGCAAACTGAAACGATTCTAATGATATGTCATATGCTATGATCCCCCAAGTGGTTTCCTTTTAAAAACATTATTTATTCTTTTAAAAAACATTACCCTGATTCAGTCGGATAAAAGTGTACAATATTTAAATTTCTTCTATACCAACAGTTCTCACATTTTCTACTCGACCTATCTACAAGACTTATACAGCTCCAAAAATTTACTTAACTGTATAAAGTCGTAGTCGGATACTATTACAATCGATAGATAGGTACCTACTACTCTGTTACATTCAAATTATTTGCTCAATGATAAATTACTCTGTCAGTCGGTCCAAAGTAAACCAGGGTTAGCATTAGATCTAATTTGCAACTTCGCATGAGTCTAGTTTGCATGAAACCGCGTGTGGACTAACTTCAGTATGTTTGTATGGTACCTTTGGAGAATTGAATTCATAGTGGACTAATACAGATCTGCCTTTTATGTTAAATCTGTTAGTTTATGAAGTAAACCGTGTAGTCAGTTCATGTCAGTTTATGAAGTTAAAGTTACGTGTTCTTCCATTTTCAAATTAATAAATAAATTACAGTAAGACAAAGGCTCGAAATACACGGCATACAGAAGCCTCGAAATAGGTATCCGTTATCTGTGGTGTGATACTAAGCGACCTTTCCTTTCAAGAAGGCACAATGTAGAGAATGTAGAGTATGTAACCGGATGACCTACCTACCTACACCCTCCGCTGTAACAATTTCGGTTCGACTCTCTTTTGACGTGTTTCAACGATTGGGCTCGAGAGTTCGGGCACAAAGTCAATTGTTTGGATCAAATCGAATTGGAATCAAAGTTATTTGCTTCACTAGATATATCATTTCAAACTAATATGTATTTCGTTGTTTTGTGATATGATTTGTTAGACTGAAGTAGCAAATAAGCATTTTTTATAACATTAAAACTGGCAAACATCGTTTGCCACTTATTAAGTGGCAAACGATCATGCAGTCCATGTGTAGGTAAGTGGCCACTGCCACCCATGGACATCTGTAACAAACTTTATATGTCATATGGGTTTTGTCTGAATAGTCAATCATAGCTTTTTACTCTCAACCACTCTCTTCATCGGAAACGCAAGAACTGCTTCACTTTGGAAGTAGGTGTGGCGATGGTACTACCCCGGTCGAACTACACTGGTTCTACCACCTGGAAACGCCTTTCGTTTTTATAAATAGTGTAGTTTTTTTTATAAAATTGTAGTAACAGACAAAGAAGCTTGCCTGGGATTTGCCGTTCATGGAAATCTGCAATTTATTCCAAAATCGGATTAGTATTCTATTTGCCCACAGGCACGGAAGAGTTGATAACACTGAGTTGTAAGCTGGGACGTTTCGTATAAACATCTATGTCTCCCCTTCGCATCAAATCACATCAGAATTTGAAACCGCATTGTTAGTTATTACATTGATATTGGCATTTATTCGAAAGAAATACTTAACATTACATTTTTTCAGGCAATAAGGAAAAGTGTGTTCGTGGCTGTTCTCATTGATTTTCTCTTTACATTAGCGAACAGCGGTGTCCGCGGTTCTATGGTTTCGACTTATCGATGTTATAACAGTGTCTTATTATATTTTAGTGCCATAAACAGTTTTAATATCCATTACAATTCCTGGATCAATATGAATCCAGATAACATACTAAATTTGGATAACTTTGGATTTGGATACCATAATCCCTGCGTTTGGGTTTAAATTAAAATGTATAGGTAAATATGGTTGTCATTTTTTGTACAAATGTTTATTCTACGCTTCATAAAATAAATATAAATAGCGAGAACAAAGCCATATTATAAAAAAGTGTTATAACAAGATTTTTAAAATGAAGTATTATATAGAACGAGTAATTTAAACTAAGTAATGGATTTCATAGTTAATATAAGCTTCAAACTAATTTGTCAAGGGAATATTTTTGTCTGACGTTTAAATTAATTATCAAGGTGAGTTAGGTATTTCAATAAAGAGATATTTAGGTCTCTCATAAATAAAGATCTATTGTTTAATGCTAATAATGTTTAATGCTTCTTTTTTATGCTAATTTTCAACTTCTTTTACGGTTTCTTAACTTCTTTAAAAACCCGTTTACCAGGAGGTAGAACCAGAATAGTACGAACGCGTATGTACCTCTTATTTCTAGCGTAGCGTTCTTGCGTTTCGGTGGAAGGGTGTGGTTGCCGGCTCATATATGAGGCGATTATTAGGTAACGCATCAGTGATCGACTTTAGTTAGAACCCCTGTTCTATGTGAACTTGCTTACAAATGTCAATAGACGGCAAGAGCCATTTACCATAAGCGGGACTCCATGCTTGTTTGCCACTTCAAACTGATATAAATAAAAACTTACGTTTTGTGAAGTGTTTTATTATTATTAATCACCCCTATTTAATCCTAACATTAATTAATTCATAGTTAAGATCGGTTTCACTTCAATTTGTCAAGGGAATAAATGTTTATACCCGACGTTTTAAATTTATTAGACGAACTAGACATTAAATACTTTAATGCTGTTGGATATTTTATTTGAAAGTTTCAAAAAAATATATATACGTAAGAATAGATAATTTCTTTCCTTTAGGGAGTCGGTTAATTGTAAATAATTAACTTCGCAATGTCTTAACCAAACAACAACAAAAAAACACGGTAATTAAACTGAAATAAAAAAATAATCATATTTACCAAAGTGTTTCAAGTTCTCAATTTCAAAATATTTTATTTTTTCAAAGCCTTGATATGTATTTTTCTATATGTATTAATTTTAGAGTATTTTAAAAAAAACATTATGAGGAATATTGAGTTCAAATGACTAAGCTGTATTTACAAACAGTAACATGTTTTCGACACTAAGTGTTTTACATTGACAGTATTAAATTACAAACGCTTAAACATGAACGCTTTCTACTCTCGTAGCCCCACAGTAGGATTTACCCCTGTGTCGTGGGTGCCATGGACAGACAAAGACGAATACACAAACACCCAGACCCAGAACAGATATCTAAACTAATCATTCAAATTTCTATCTGGCCGGGGATCGAACTCGGGATTCACTGCATGTTAGACCGGTATGGTGACCGCTCTGCCATGCGGGTTGTCAAGGCAAATGGATTATTCTCAGCTGTAGGACATTCATAGGTTAAAAGTCATGGCTTTTCAATAGATTCAAATGAAAAAGATTAACCTTCGGGGTTGAATTGTAGTGTGTTTTAAACGTAAACCGTACTTTAGAGTTCATTTTAAGTTATTTTAATATTGTATACACTCAATGTTCTCTGTAAAGGACATAGAAAATGAAGTGTCTATAGGTAATATGTAAGCCCATTTTCTATAGTTTCCTTTCATTCTGAATGTCCCTTCGCTGGACCAATCGAATGAAGTTGACCGCTGGGTCTGCTTTAAATCACAAGAGCCTTCAAAAAGGACCGCCATTTCATTAAGGCTTTGAAAAGGATTCAAGTACGTCCGTTTTGAAAGAAATTTCCAGAAGTACTCAAGTTATCGACGGGTCGACACTAAGAGCGGATTTTTTTTGGATAAGTCTCCGTCAATGAATAGGTAATTTAAAATCTTATTTAATTCTGCGCAAATACTTTTGCTGCTGCTGCAAAAATGCTGACAACATTAACCTACCTTTTCCTACAACCAAATATGGGTTAAGCAACATTATGCATGATGGGGTTAAAATGTACAATTGCTTACCTAAAACTATTAAAAACCATAAACAAATAAAAACATATAAAAAGGAAGCACTGGCGCACGTTATAAAAAATGTTACAATTTAATGAAATTTAACAAAATGTAAATGTCAATATTCAATTATATTAAGGTTTCTAGCATGCTGACCTATAAATTTTAATATGTTTATATAAGTTTGTCTTGTAAGTGAAATTATGTAATTTCTTTAGACATTTATTGTTTAAGTTCTTTAAACCGAATAACCCGATAGCGTAAAATATTTTTTTTTTGTTCATAATAATATATCTAATTTAACGCTTTATGTGAATTTTACAAAAAAGTCAAGTACTGTAATATATATCTTATTATAATATTTTTTTTCATTTGATACCCATATTGCCGCTTTAGTAAAAAAATCGTCCCTCCCCCCTCTTTTCCCTCTATTTGTGGGCGCCATTTTTTTAATTATATAGCCTATGTCACTCAGCAATTTGAGACAATTCTAATGATATGTCATGCTTCACAATCCGGCAAGCCATTAGGGCTGTAGCGCGTGCTAAGGAATAGACATACATACAAACAAACATACATACATACGCTCGAGAAACATTACCCTTCTTCTAACGCAGTCGAGTAAAAAGTACCCTCTGTAACTGTTTTATATATACGTTATCAAATTTTTGTGTATTATAGTGCAATTACAAAAGATAATAGATAGATAGTAAAGACAGGTAAACTAAATTTATAAGTGTTATTTAGTTTGAGATTGACACGATTTAATGATATGTCATAATTTGTTTAGCTCTTTGGGCTGTAGCGCGTTCCAAGAAAATGAATATACTATACACATGTACATAAAATACATTACATAAATATGTACATGCTCACGCTCAAAAACACTGGCCTCCTTCTGATACAGTGGGATAAAACGTATAATATCTTTATATTGTAAATAAGTATCTTATCTGTTTATTGTAACTAGAATCTCGTGTCTAGTTCAGAACATAAAAACTGCTTGCAGCTAATACAGCTGTAACATTACTACTTTGAAATGTACTTTGTTAAACTTGTTCTTTCGTTGCAAGTCTTCGCGCGGATCTCGGCTTGCGTTGCTCCTCTGAGCTTTAATTTATTTCTGGCACCAAACACCACTCTGGGATTACAGTTCGGAGGGAAACAGTGATGCAAAGAATAGCTAGCTTTTTCGTTCACTTATTAAACCCGTACCAAATTTACGTTTTCTTTTTGCAAGAGGGCTGGAAGATATGTGTTGTTATGAAGTTTTAATATGTTACGAGTTGTCACAATATGCGATTTTTTGATATTTTTTTTATTTTGTTTCGCCGTGACCAGGATTCATGTAACTGTGTCGAAGAATCAATAAAAAGAAGTTCAATAAACCGTATATCGTGAGCACAGGTAACATATTAAAATGTATCATTTCCGTGATCATTTTAGCATAAAAAAATTACTTCAAAAAGGGTGTGAAAAGAGTTCTCCTTCAAAGCAAGCGATGTATTAGCGACTCCCCTGGTGTTGCAAATGTCCATAGGCGACGATGATTACTTACCATCAGGTAGCCCGTCTGCCTTATCGTTAGGTTTAAATAATTAAAAAAAAAATCATATAGTGAAGCTGTTTAAAAATATGTATATTTAATTTAATTGTTTCATGTTTTTATTGTTAATTAATCTTATTTTGCATGGTGGTACAACGAAAGGTTCCGCGGGGGAATCAGTTTTTGCGTTTTGGTGGAAGGGTGTGGTTGCCGTCACTTTGAAATGTGGTGACCATATTAGTCCTCGAAAGTACTAGGCTACTACTAAACTATACTATGCTAGCTACGCATCTATGATTGACTTTATATAGAACCAGTGGCGTAGCGAGGGCTTACGCCGCCCGGGGCGAAAATTGAACTCGCCACAACACATTATGCAAATTTTGACGACCAAAAAAAAAAACGACAATATGTAACACTTAGCAACTACATGCAAAACAAAAAATCTAACTTGACGACCAAAAAAAACGACCCAAAAAAAAAACAAAAAAAAGGGCGCGCGGACCCCCCCTCCCCTC
>DWNE01002051.1:0-19927 GCA_018249875.1 Cecropterus toxeus | reverse complement strand
TAGGATTTTCTCCTGTGTCGTGGGTGCCATGGACACACAAAGACGAATACACAAATACCCAGACCCAGAACAGAAATTTAAAATCATCGTTTAGATGCCTGTCTGGCCGGGAATCGAACCCGGGACCCACTGCGCCTTAGATCGATATGGTAACCGCTCGGCCACGCGGGTCGTCATATTGGCTTATATTATTTGAAACTACTTAAAAATACTTAAATTTTTTGAATCAATTCTGCAGAGTTACTTGTGATTTTTCAGTGTATTCATTACATGTCGCTGCTTTGCAAGTATCGTACAATTCAAAATTTATTGATTTTCCGTTAAAGATACAGTTATATCTAAAAAAGGCTTAGAATCAAAAATTTTAGTGCTCTAACTACTTGCTGCCTAATGTACGTACATATGTACATATGATTACATTACATTTGAGTTGTGTTATTCATGTAAAACAGCGATATTATTAAAATGATATCTAATGCAACAAGTTGTGGAAGTAACATGAATTATTGCACCATTTTGGGAAATATTTCAGATGGTATCATGATAAAAGTATGTAGATTAGAATTCACTATTTGAGAAAAGAATATCAATAAAATGTCTATAACATCCTCCATGCGTGATATTCTTAATCTCGTAGACAGATGCTACGACGCTTCGTAGCATTGGTAAGTAAACACTTTTACTCAGTTAATTATGAATGTATATAAAATTAAACAACGCTGTTAAACCGTTATTTTTGTATTTGTAACTGTTTATATCATATCGAAATAGTATATAATAATAAATTCGAAAAATATCAAAATTCAAATAAGAAAAACAATCGGTAGCTGTTTTGTTCTTTTTCCTACCGATTTTCTTTATATGGATTTAATTGTTTTTAATGTATCAAAAAACTATTATGATTATACCCAAAATTTGGATATATGTAGGTGTAAAAAATGAGTTCAAAAACTAGTTACTACTCGGAATATTATAACAATATTTTATGACGGGTAATTAATAAATTAATAAATAATATTACTATGCTTACTATCAAAGTACGCTTAAAGTTCGCGTGGGTTTATCTAACTGGCGCTCTATCAGTAAGCGGAATAAACCCAATATCCTCTTCCCCAGATTACATCCACTAGGCACTAAAACAATTACATCACGCATTGATTGTACGCCGTATGTGCCTACAATGTACTTCGGCTGAAGGCTGCATTGTTATGGTACCTAATACCTAAAGGAGGGAACTGACCGGAGTTGTTACGTGTAATGTAACCTTTCGGAAGTCTATTCTGAATAATGAATTACATCGTGTCAGCGTATCGTACTAATCGATGGTATATTAGCTTTTGTAATAGAATGTGTGGCCTTTTTTCTATTAATAGATGGGTCTGAAAAATTCTATGTGATATCTGTATAATTCTTTTGTTGTAAACTCTTATATCAAAAGGATGTGAACTATGCAAAGTTCTATCAGTAAATTGCCCGGCTGCTATCATACTCATGTGGGTTATTACACGCAAATGCACTAGATTAGTGCCCATCTTAACGGTTTAGGGCACAGCGGTCGCCCGTATCCCTCATGTTGACTTGTATACAGGTTTATTGGGAAGATGCAATCTACGGCTTCATTGTCTATTAGCTCCGAGTCCCAGTCTATGGCCGCACGATATTCCAATATCATCGCATAATACCGCCAATTGAGATTGTTCCACCGCAGACGATTTACATAAACTGTGGCCTCGGGCACACGTGCAACTGAAATTGTTCTGATTTACCGATATAAAGCTTTTTAAATTCATAGACCCCATAGGGTCTCCTCATGTGACGTGGATGCACGCACAAGAATACACAATACACTCAGACTCACAATAGAAAATCTAAGCTCACCTTTCAGATATCGCCAGTGATCGAACTTGGATCTGCGCTTAATACCAGTATAGTAAACGCTCAGTTATTCGGATCCGGATTCAGATCCAATCAAAAACATTTCACATTATTAATTTCACGATTATTTCACGCTGATCACTAACTGTATCGCTATGTAAAATATTTTCCAGGAAATCTATTTCGCTAGTTTCCTCGTATTTTTTACGCGAATACAGAGAATACAAAATGATTTAACGCCGAAAACATTTTTAAATTTAAATAACGGTACATGAAGAAATGTGCAGGTAAATCCGAGCGTAGTTTTAAAAACACAAGTAACCCAACTAAAACTTCGGCTAGAAACAAGAATACGAAAATTTTCCGATACCTTTCGTATCATCCCATTCCCGTCCATGTCTGATATAATAAAAAAGTTCCTTCGATCGCAGACTCCCATTACCGGTGTGCTAAAGTTATTCCCGAGTCAAGCTTAGTCGTTACTACTTAAGTGGTTTGATATTGAATTGCTTCGAATCTCAGAGAAGCACACGTAATCTCTTATTATACACGGAGAACATCGCTTTACGTCTTATTAAAATGTTACCACGGAAAAAATCACTGTAACAATCATATGAAAGTATTCAAATATATTTAAAGTGACTCGTATTAAATAAGCACATTTTAGCAAGGTCTCGTGTAAATTCTGACTTGTAAATTTAAAGAGTAGCTTTTATAGCTACACTAGCAACTTAACCAATGAAGTTGGCAAATGTTGTTTTATACAAATTATGGAATACATTTAGTCATGTAAAATGATACAGCTTCAAAGGAATTATTAAAAAAAACTATAGTAAAAACCGCCTGTAAGAGGTCTATTTTGAAAAAAAATATTAATTATTATTTTCCAATACAAGAAGTACACACTTATTAAGTTGAATGTTTTGATAAATATAAGCTGGAAAATTATATCGTAGAGTTCGTTATTATACATATACTCGTATTTTAATTGGAGATTTCTATTCAAGGAGCTGTTATTATAATGATTATAACATTGTTGCTATATTCTATTTGAATTTACTCACAATAGATTCTAGTGAGAGATTTTTCCATTTTCTTATTTTCAAAGCTGTAACAACTTGAAATATCATTTCTTCGGAACGTTGGCACTTCAATTTTATTTTATGAGATATTATGAAAGTGGTTTTTAATAAAACTGTTTATATGGCTCGAAGTTTTTAAATTCTGTATTGGGCGGTCAAGCAGAGCTGAGATAGATAATGGGGCAAGTTGGGCTAAGCCGGGCGAGCCCGGGAACGTGTTAGGAATGTGCTTGCTCTCTGTCTTATTACATACGTGATTCTTATTTATATTATATTTGGAGTCTCGATATCGAGGAGGATTAGCGAACGGTGCCTTTTAGCTCTCAGCACTCCATAAGTTTGCCAGTTCTGTAAGCATCTTAAGAGTACGTTTCAGATGTTATATACATAATCCGTATGTTTTATTTAATGAATAAAATTGAAAATTGTTTTGAGTTATTTTTGTCATTTGTGACAATTTGTTTTTATACTGAGATATATGTGTATAAAGAGAAAAATACAACCATATTATGAGTAAGAAACATACAAATATATGAGTTAATGGTATTATAAATGATTTTTTACTATTTTATTGTTATCTAATTTTAAAGAATTTATCATTTTAATTTGTAATTATAGTGGGAAATCGGACTGTTTATGATATGGCTGGATTTATAAACGTTTTTACCGGATGATATCTAAAGGTCGTACATACGTCTACGTAAAATACGTAGACGTATGTACATAGACCTTTAGATAAACCCGCTGAATGCTTCTGATTTTTTGTCTTATTATGCAGTGGCAAACGAGCACACAGTCCATTTAGAAAGCAAATTTCCCTTGTGGAAAGCTGGCACTACGATCCGTGAACTTTAAACTGAATTAAATTCTAATGAGGTTTTGTGCTAAGTTGTTTGTTGCAGGTCATTTTATTTCCTTTAAATTCAACGATAAGATATTTTGCTGTAAAACTTTTTTTAAGTTGAATAAATATTAATGTGAATTAACTTTTTACAGCTTCTGAAATTAATATCACTTACCTTAATTTTGAGTAGCGTATAAATTATACTTTATATCATGCAGCAGACTATGCAACATCCGTAAATATTTACCGGTATCTTATAAGCGAATGGAATATACTTTTATCCGTGTTAAGAACATTAGAACAAATGTATCCATATACATTTATCAGTTGTATTAATAATGTGTAGCGCATAAATTATAACTTTAAATTTCGAACAGACTGTGCAATATCCAGAGATTTGTACCGGTATCTAAAAATCGTACGGAATATATTTTTATCCGTTGTAAGAACATTAGAACAAATGTATCCAAATCCATTTATCAAGTGAATCGCCTTCGCATTTGGGGTATCCTGCGGGCATCGTGTAAAGTTCGGACGCCGGACGACGGGTTTCCGGCGACGAGACGACAACTGCTCCAATATCTGCTATCGCCTTTAGCGGATTACAATCACACAATAACGTTTTAGGATAGTCTTTTTATCGGTTTGAATAAATGTGACGGTGAATCTTTTTCGTGTTTTCGCACCATTGTTTAGATAATGTTTCGATAAATGGTATTGTTGTATGCATTTTGTCTGTTTCGCTATCTAACGCTTTCGCGTTAGATAGCGAAACTGTCGCGGTGACAAATTTAGACTTCAAACACCTTTGAGAACCATTTTTTAAAAACGCTTAATATTATATATTTTTAGTATAATATTAGTAAAATATTACTGGTGGTATTGGTGTACAATAAATAGGTTTTATATTACATTGTACCTATTTGTAAAATCGCTTTAATTATTTCAACGATACCTCTGAAGTCTCCAAAGTCCCTCGAATCAAAAATATGGAAAAAATTGTATAAAACGTTTCATACGCAACGTTCCTGTGCATTGATCGACGTCGTTCAAAGTATCGGTATTCAAAAGCACTTGACCGCTCCACTGCGTAAGTTCGAGAGGCGTTCGTCTGAGGTGGAGAGCGGATTTTTGTCTGCCTTCCATCGGTACTGAACTTATGAATTTCGAGAGGGAAACGTGCGAAACCTAATCGATTCTGAATAAAAATACTTCTTTTGAATGATTTTCCTATTTGTTATTTTGGATTTGACGACCTGCATGGCAAAGTCTCAATACCATTCTAATATATAAAAGGATATAGGTATCAATCCAGCAGTCATCTAAAATATTTTTTTCTGTTTATACTTATTTATGACACGATAGAAAAGATATAATGGGATGCAGATATTAACTCATTATGTTATGATATTAGCAGAAACGTAAGCTTAACTTACTTTTAATTTTTTTGTTTATTTTCCGTTGAATTACTTACCTGAAACTGGCAATGAAGGAAAACATCTAAGTGGATTACGTACCTGAAACAGAAGAATAATTATAAATAAGTATGAAAGTAATTAATAAATTCACGTCCATAAAAAATGCGAACAAATTGCCTAAAATCGCTATTAATTTTAATATTCATACATCATAATACCCGAGTTTACAACAATTAAATGTAGATGCGGAAACGTGTGGAAAAACAAAACATAAATAAAATTTAAAGTGTAATATCTGCCTAAATGATCCCGCGCGCAATTACTCAAAATTAATGGTGAAATTAATACTTTGACCGCTCATGTTAATTAAGAACTTTATGTTGCGGCATTTGTAGCCGGTTTTATCTTCTTTTGTTGATTCTCTTAATTTTCGCTTTATTTTTCCTTAAATGAGAATTATATGATGAATGCCTTCGTATTCGAAAGCACAATGCGGCGAATGTTTTAACAAGATTTGGCGACATTATAAATTAATCTATATCTTGCATTTTGCATGTAATATTGTTAAAAATATTAAACAAAAGTCAAAACTGTTTAAAAAAGATTGCCTTCAGTTACTGTTCATTGTTTTAAGTAGTAGTTAGTTTTTATATATTTAATTTAACGCTTTTATTAGTTTAACGTTTTACGTCTAAATAGTAACAAAAAAGTAAAGTACATTTGGAATGCTCTATTTAGTAGCTTTCATTTGTTATCTATTTTTTCATGTTCATAAAAAGCCGTACCTTACCCCTCTTTTATCCCTATTTACAGGTGCAACTTTTTTAAACTACATAACATGGTATGTCATTCTACGAACTGAAATGATCTTAGTGATATGTCATATGTCACAATCCGTCAAGCCGTTTGGGCTGTAGCGCGTGTAGAAAAAATGGATATATATAAAAACTTTTTTTAACTACATAACATGGTGTGTCATTCTACGAACTGAAATGATCTTTGTGATATGTCATATGTCACAATCCGTCAAGCCGTTTGGGCTATAGCGCGTGCAAAGAAGTGGACATACATAAAAACATACATACGCTCGAACAACACTACCCTCCTTTTGACACTATTGTCGGGTAAAAATGGAACAATTTGAAATTTTGCCTGTATTTATGTATTACAAGACTAAGCTTGCGTTTAACCGTGAGCTTACTTAGCGGTAAATGACACTCTAGGTCCAAGAACGTTTGCTCGGGAGGTACCTCTACATTCTTGTCTTGAGGAATTCCAGATTGGAGATTGCTCTAGTCAGGCGGAGATTCACATTCGTAGTGTTGCACTGAAATGGGTACATTTACTAAGACAAGAACACAAGTACTCCGGTACTATTGAGATACTTACTACGGATGCTGGCTTCGTTACTAATTAGATATTCAGTGAGGTGAGTATTGCGCGGAATACTAGTGTCCTTGGAGGGAGTAAGATACGTTATTTATCTCTTGAAATATAGACATGGTGTACAAAGTTCATAGATATTTGTAGCACTTCATCACGAACGTAAAAGAGCGGCTGCGTAAGCAAGCGGATATAATTCGGCTTTCATAAAGTTTCGCGGAAAATTCCCATCAAACTAAGTACCACTCTATGAAGTCGCCGGTACAATAATGCATCGTGTACTTGTACCGCTGTATATCATTTCTTTGTCAGTCCGGCAAACAAACTTCAAAGTATTATTCCTTACGGAAACATCTTTAACGGGGACCGGCCGATTATAGCAACATGGTTTGAATGCGAAATAATTAACTAAGTTCGGGTCGAGCTCGCACGCGGAGGGTTCCACATCATCAAGTTTTTAATCTTGAGTATATGTTTCATAGAAGTACAAGTATTTGAACATTTTTTATTTTTACTTACTTTTACTACGGTTTAGTAGATAAACTCAAAAACTCACTAAAAACCGTTTTTTTTTATTAGTATGAAGTGGCATACGAGCAAGCAGTCAACCTGATGGTAAGTGGTTACTGCCATTAATGTACATCTATAATCAACTTAATATATAACAGGGGTTCTATTTAAAGTCGATCACAGATGCCTTGCTATTCCCGAGGACTAAGATGGTCGCCTCATATATAAATGAGCCGGCAACCATACACTTGCACCGAAACGCAAGAACTGCTTCACGCTAGAAAAAGATGTGGCGGTGGTTCTTCATCGGTTGAACTACATTGGTTCTACCACCTGGTAGAACCAATGGTTGTTTATTTATAAAACCCTTCTTTATTAACGGCTTCCAAAAAGGAGGAGGTACTCAATTCGTCTGTATTTTTTTTTTGTAAAATTTTCAAGTATCTTTACGGTTTAATAAATAGCGCCCTGTAACAGACGGATAATTGCGGGGTGGGTATCTAACTCTAAAAAGTAGCTTTTCAAATAACATCAGCGTTTCACACGAACCGAAATATTCCAAGCGTGTATTATAATTTACATAAACTCCGACGTCATTCGAGATGTATTAAGGAAATGCTATTTTACACTTTGATATGCAGCAAGAATGCAGTCTGTTCTGTGTGCGGAATAAAAAGCCGTGTTTCAACTTCAGCGAAGCTTCGGTGAATGAATTATATGGTGTCTGTTATGCTCTGCATGCATTATAACGCGCATTGCTTGTATGCATGAGGAAAATTGTGAACTTCTGAAAATGTTAGAAGTGACGTAACTCTACTCTTAGCGCGTTCGTTGCATTAATCATGTCAAACATACGAATATGTACCTAAGAAATAATAGATATGGAAATGAATATATGAATACTATTGTGGTTTGTTTTTAGTGACGTCAGATGGAGGGTAATGTCTTCGGACCGTATGTATGTATGTCTATTTATTTGGCATGCTCCTCAATTCGAACAGCTGGATGAATATTGCTAGATGAGCTGTCGTTGGATTCGTCTAATTGACGTAGTGACATACGTTTATACATTGTCGAACTACATGGGTTTTGCCAGGTGGTAGAACCAATGTAGTTCGACCTGGGAAGTACCACTGCCACACCTATTTCTAGCGTGAAGCAGTTGTAGCGTTTGGGTGGAATGGCGTGGTTGCCGGCTCACTTTTATATGAGGCAACCATCTCAGTCTTCCGAAGTAGCAACGCATCTGTGGTCCACTTCATATAGAGCCCCTGTTCTATATGAAGTTGCTAACAAATGTTCATGGGCGGCATTAACCACTTACCATCAGGTGGGCTGCTTTCTCGATTGCTACTTCATAATAATAATTATAAAAAAAATACCAATAGTCCAAAGAAATAGGCGACCAGAATGTTTTTGGTTATCAAAAAATATTTATATACATATGAGCCGAAATTACCAAAGCAAGAACCATGAAATTTGGATATAGATTAACTTTATGATGGAAACACCTACTACGAAAGATTATATTGATATTTCACCGCTAAGGGATAACTTATTAACTCCGGCCGTTAACAAGGGTTAAATGTTTGTCTTTTTTTGTGGATTATACTTTCCCGTACGGAGTTACGGACAATATAAAGTAAAACATATTATTAAAAACAGTGATTGTTTCGACTAAAACCTCAAATTCTATTAATAAATTCTAGAAAAATAGGCAAAGGAAAGAGTGGACACCAACCTAGCACTTATTAATTATTTCTGTGTAATAACAACATTGTTATGCATTGCTGTGTTTAGTCCTCTGGGGTAGCAATGCATATTTGGCTAACCTCAAGTAAGACTCTTAATCTTACCTGTATTACAGTTTACAGTACAGATGACTATGGGCGGCAGTGGCTATTTACCATCAGGTGGTCTTTTTGCCCGTTTTTCTAGTACCATATTAAAAATATACACTCTTGATTTACCATTTGCTAGAACCAATGTAGTTCAATCGGGGAAACACCACCACCGCACCCATTTCTAGCGTGAAGCAGTTCTTGCGTTTTGGTGGAAAGGATGGTTTCCGGATCGACTTCAGATGGAACCACGTTTTATATGAAGTTGCTTACAGATGTCCATAGGCGGCAGTAAAAACTAAAAAAGATGGACAGCATACTCGTTTGATACTTTATTCGTATAAAAAAGAACCAAACTGTTTATTAAGTACGCTGTCATTTTTAAAAAGGAGACTGTAATCCAATTTATTGAGATCTATCGGCCATGACTGACATCAAACAAACCGCAGTCTTTGAGTCCGGTAATGCGATAGTTTCTTTGACATGATAACGACCTGCCTTCGCAAGCTCATATCAACTGAATATATTATATTCTATTGACGCACGCTCTCAACTATGGAAGCAAACGGGAAATATTGAAAAATATCCAGCAAAGAATCTTTCAGTACATTTTTGTAAGCAAAAGTCGATTCATAAAAGGCAAGATCAAATATCATTCGAATTGGGTATAACTTTAAAACGCTAGGCACTCAACGCTCACTATTTTCTTATTTCTTCAGACTTCATTTATACTTACTGAGAGAAGATTTCGAAGGAAATGCATTTTACAAAACAAAGGCATAATAGATTTGTCTGAAAGTAGTTTAAGTTTTGCAGTCCAGCCAAAAGTAAAATTACTTTCATATTACGAATATGGATACAAATATATATATTACAGATACCGGCAGTGACAATAAGAGGAACTGGATGCTGGATAAACTATTTTTAAGCGACTTCATAAAAAGAGGAGGTTCTCCTTTCGACTGTATTTTTATGTTTGATAATTATTGTCTTGTATAATTGATAAATACCAGTAAAACAACAATAAATGATTCTTGTCAAGATAAAGACATACCGTATTTGCTAGGTATTGTATCCTATTCTAAAAACAAATTTGCTATTAAGTTTACAGTAAGGTCGCAGCTTGTCTTCTACGGATAAATATTTCTTCTTGAAAAGAGCTCACACTGTCTTAAAGAAGTTACAACAAAAATTGCACCGCTTTAACTGAGCGCTCTTTGATAGCCGTTTGTAAAGGCGTCAAGAAAAAAATCGTATCTCTTAATCCTTAACCAAATATGACGAAGGGGGAAACTGCCGCATTAGCCGCGTCAGTCATCAGCAGAATGAATCATTACTTGAAGAGTGCGCCAGTAGCTCGTGTCAAAGAGCCTGAGCTCAAAAGTCCTCGTAGCCGCCCCTCCCCGCGTCACGTTCTTCCTTCCCCGCGCATGCCCGCAAGGAAGGGCTGATTGAAGGGCCACTCTAAAACCTCGGCCACCCGCTCGTTCGCTCGCATTCAAGGGTCGTATCTGGATTATAGGGCGCCAAAGCCAGCACCTTCATCAGATATGTATAAACGTGTTTGCAGTCCGCCAATTCAAATGTCGAAAATTGTTTTGCTCCTAATTTAATCCTATTCAGAGCCAGCGCATGTTTGATGCCGGTTCATTGTAAAAAATAAGCCTTAACGAACGCTGACTATACGCGGGAAGCTTGGTTAGTTACCCAACACGTATATTTCGGTTCCATATTAAGTTGTTCCCTATCGTCCCTTGCCTACATATATTCGTATCTTAAGGCGATGTTGCCGTGTAAGTTATTATAAGAGAGGTGCGCCAAGGGAAATGAATGTCGAGTAGGTCGGCCCGTTGTCATTCATATTAGCTGTGACTGCTTAAATTCGTAATCATACAGCGTCAATTCACAGGCGTTGCGCGGTGTACGTGATGACAAAAGGGAGATTTTAACGGGTCATATATTTTAACGAAATATGCATAATTTTATGTACATTAAGTATGTATAACTACTAGTGATTGATCGAAAGTTCGGTTTCGATTTCAGCCAGTTTCGGCCAAATAATCTAGTTTCGGTTTCGGCCGAAGATTTCGGCCGTGAAAAAACACGAGTTTTCAAGAATTATTGTTCGACGTCCTAACTGAATGTTGTATCTTTAAAAGTTTACTTCCAACAGCATGCATGTATTTAAAAGCTTTTATTTAACTTGCAATGTTTGTATGTATGTTTGGGTCAAATCTTGCAAGCTGAATTTAACCCACTTCTCAGTGTCCGATTGAGCTGAAATTTGGAGCACACCTATAGTTCTGATGACAATGCATTTAAATGTAATCAATATTTTTTTTATTCCAAAATGGCTGCCGCAACAAAATGGCGGAACACATATTTTTGTCCAACCCTTACAATATGGGTATCAAGTGAAAGAGCTTAATTTATATAATTCAATACAGTACGGAAAAAGCTTGTTTTTAAAAAATACCTTTTTATATTAACTTATTAATTTATATAGGTATTCATGATGTAAAAAAGAATAAAAACATGTATTTGTTACATATTTTAATGATTTTATTTATATTTAACTGTCTAGACATACGAATAAATATGTTAAAACTACATAATTTCAGTGTCTAATGGTAAATTCAAGTCCTTTTACGTAAGTTTCCGTTTAGGTTTCGCTCGAAACTGAAAGCTGGGCCGAAAGTTCAGTTTTGGTTTCGGTTTCGCTGAAAGATCAGTTTCAGGGACACTAAAAACAATATAAAATGACATTCAATTTTATCTTTTCTCTATCTCGTATGTTATTTCCGTAGTTTAAAATCTCAGAGCGCAGGAACTTGTTGGGACAGAAAACCTTAATAACACTCACCAACGACGTAGTCCATCGTAACACAAAATGATTACACACATAAAGAACGTTATCTCTTTACACTTTGAACCGGCATAAACCGGTTACAGTCGGGCGTAACCGCTCCGCAACCGCCCGAATGTTTACGCGACTTTTACGCACCAATCTCGTCGTTGTGACGCTCTAGCTATATTGAAAACGGAATTATGATAAAATAAAAATTGGGAAAGTGTGAGTCGATTTTGAAGACATAGGGTTCAGTACCTGTAATAATAATTTAGTTTTTTTTAAACTACAGGTTTTCAGAATTTTAACTCCTCAAAATAATTTTGTGATTGTACGACTTTTTATTCCCTTGTTAAATCTTAAAATATGCGACGTACAATGTCATATTTTTTGATTGTGTTGATTTGCAAGTATAGATTTGTGTTCTATACGTTTCTATACGAATATGCTTACAGATATCAAAGGGCGGCATTTACCATTTACCATTAGGATTAATGCTCGTTTGGCACATGAGTAGAATAAAAAATAATAATAATCTGTTACGCGTCTCCAAATTAAAGGGCTTTAGCCGATGACTAACAAAGTAATGTTATAAGGGGTTTTTTGATACGGAACCCTGAAATGGTGTGCAAAGTACATCGTTATATTTTTGTCGCACGACATCGCAGGACCAACAACGCGACTAGGCGACAGGAAATGTTCGAAGCACCTCCGGAAATCGGCGAATGTGTTCGAATTTTAAGCGTAACCGAAAACGAATTTAGTTCGTAAACATGATGGATGGAGGGGAAGCTGAACTCAATTCGCAGGTCAAACCGATTACAGGCTGAACTTAATCAATTCGGCTTCGATGGTCGGTGTAAGCCTAAGCTCTTATGTAATAACCGAATAAATGGAAACTGAATATTTGTTATCTAATCTATTTGAGGATTTTGTGCATGAAGTCTATTAGCACGCTTACGCCATCCGCCAACACATCTGTCCTATCTTTGAAGGGCTAAGTACGTATTCATATTATTTGAACCGTTAACATGTGTAGCCGGTTGAAATTTTCATATTATTTTGGTAAATATATAACATAAATGACTTTTTTTTACTATTGTCTGAACCATTAATCGTAATAAATCTATATCATACTAAGATGTAATAATGAGATGTTATCTGTCTGTGTGTTACTCAATCACGAAAGAATCACTGTTCCGATTTACATGAAATTTTGCATGGACGTAGCTTATTTAACGAGTCAGTCTTTAGGCAATTATTAATTTCGATTTTTTCGCTTTTTAAATATGGCGACTATTTTAGACGTCACTACGCGCTTTGGTTTCATACTATATTTCCATTTTAAATAAAAAGAGAACGCTAAAAATAGCAAACTTTTGATAGCATATTAGCTGTTAACATTTAATTTTCTATCTGAAAAGGCCTTATCAATTTTCATGTACCGCCAACGGTTAGCTAATAAAACCTATTTTTTTGTTACGCATGGGTACTTTAGGTAGTAGTCAATAATTTTACTTATTATAGTATGATGTAATTATAGTATAAGTAATACGGAACCTTCAGTGCGCTAATCGAACTTCGTCGGACTTCCCGATAACAAGATAAGATATTAGATAAGTGTAAAAGAAAGTATATCATTAAAAAGACAAAATTTTTAAGAAGTGATGTAAACTACATTACTTTACTCTTTTATAAAATATTTAATTCAGTGAAGTTAATTTAACTTGTGGCTTTTGACGCTTAAAGTCTCCTTATTTGATTCCCGAGAAATTCCTCAGTGAAGCAGTCCTTGTGGTATTAACTGAGTTACATTTTCCTTGTTGAAATTAGTATTATCCCGGACAACATAAGCGAGGACTCAACTATAATGACAATAGCGTGGGAACAACACAGATACAGTTATTCTCTGAAATAGTATTAAAGTTATAGTAACAAGAACGGAAGTATGATTTGCTTCAGTACTCTCAAGTCTACGATAAATGCCGGATGCAATTAACAGATATGTTACATTATAGGTGATAATAGAAAATCCAAGTAGTTTTATATGAAATCAATGTTATATGCTTTCAAAGCTTTATGGTATGGTGTTTGCACGAGTTATTTTACAAAAATGTGATATCAGGTTTCAATTTAATAAGTAATTAATAATTATAGCTTTATTACACTTAACTAAAAATATATAAAATATTTGGATACTTTTACAATTGGAAGTCAAAATATAAATTACTTTTAAGTATTTACTTTTTATTTACGAAAAGATCGTACATATTTTAGACTAGTTATTTTATTGTAATTCTGTGTTTTAAATTTATCTTAACTAGAATAAGCATTTTTTATAAGTATATTTTAGGGTTAAGCTTCGGGAGGATCGGATCGGCAGTTAGTAATATTATTCTACGCCTGAATTAAGGGGTTAAACATTTGGTAAGACAAAACAAATGAACAATTCAATTGTTCGAACAAGTGTTATACTAATCAATCAATAAGCATATTATTGCGGTGGTGTATTTGACGTAATCGAGATGAGGATATTAGATCAAGTGCCATCGGATAACCGGTTTCAGTAAATGCGTTTTTAATTACCACGGCCGAGAGAGAACGTAAACCTAATATTATTTGGACGGAAAAATTAATGATTGATTTGACTGTTTAAATAATTAGTGTACAAATCCGCTGAAGTAAGGCCTTGATCTATATTTTAATTTTTCGATATATATGCGAAATTTCTTTTATTCTGCATCCATATTTTTAATAAACGGTTGACAGTTAATACTTACTATAAATAAATTATGTGTGAGACGTTTACATTCATGCTTTTAATAACAATTTCTGGTGTTTGTACCGGATTATCTCGAAAACCACTATAGTGGTATGGTCGAGACTTTAAGTGAAAGATAGAGAATTTCTTCCTTAATGACATAGTCTATTTTTAACATCAAGATATTTATGGTTAGACAATTAAAACTGAAAAAACTATGAGCGATGTGCGCGGACGTAGTCGCGCGGATGCTCGTAGAACTGTAAAAAGCGGCCAAGCGTTCAATCCGTAAACATTTTACGTTGTTGTTACCGTGAGTTTTAAATTTGCATTTGCAGTCGGTCGTTCAACTGTACCTGATTCTGCACTCATTGTGCAATCCGGCAATTAACAAGGAATCAGTCGTCTGGGTTTATTGAAATAAAGGAAACTCAATTAATGGTTAAGTTTGTTCCAATCAACGACGCTTCTGTTTGCCATTTTAATGCGAAATATTCTTTCGTTTTATTGTTTTGACTGATTTGTGAACAGAGATTTCTAATGAGTCCATGTAAAATTGTAGTGAAAAAAATAAAAATAAGTTGGAATGACAAACTGTTATCTAGTAAAGAAGAGGGTTCGATTGAATGGAAAAATAATATGTACGTACTGGAATCCCGCGGTTTAAGTAGGTGTTGCGGTAAGTTTTAATATTATTAATCTTGGCTAATGACTTCTATCTACCAGATAGAAGTCATTAGCGTTCCAAATCAAAAGTACCTACATTCTTTGTAGAACGTTTTTTGAACGTTCATATCACTGCTTCGCAAGGAGTTTTGTTACGGAGCAAAATCGGCGAAAGTATTCCATACCACATATTTTGGTATCACATACCCGAACGTAGCACCATCGCGCTACCTCTTTATCTGGTTTATAATGACTATGTTTGACTTCTTTGGTATACTTAAAAAAAAATCGTGGTATCGGTCATAGTTTTGGATAGTTTCTTATCCATTTCGCTTAAGGAAATCTGATGTTAGACATGCATAGTTAGCTTTGAAGCGGGCGCTTAATATCAGACGTACTAAGTTTTCGTTTGCTATTTTATTTAAAAAATACATGAATGACCTTTTCATCTACAAGTGTAATAAATGTGTTTTAAATTAAGTTACCAAAAGGATAAAATAATTCATCCATTTCATAAACATTTTATCGCATGTAAACAGAATTACATCAAATTTTACAACACAAAAATAGCAGGTCAAAATGATCTCACATGAAATTTAGGTGGAAATCGTTTCCTCTACTGAATTTTGTATGAGAGTCAGCGGTAGGGGCTAAATATTGGACTGGCTTACTCAGTTGGTAAACATTTTTGATTGAGTTCATACCTGCAGCATTTCGTTTGGAACGAAAAAGAACAATGTGAGAGTGTTATTCTCGGCTCCGACCATCTGAAACTCATTCTGTTGAATTTGAAAAATAATATTTGATCAATAAAATTCATACTTATTAAAATACTGAATTTATATGTATAAAGATGTGAATAAATGTTGGTTCGTCGGGTTATATTTAAAATTCTAGTTGGAAACGTCGTACCGGTAACATAGTATAAAGTTTTCAGCTTGTATGGTTCTAGAATCTGTTTAGGTTTTTCCCAATGTTTGTTGGATGAATTGTTTTTTCTCTTGGAATTTCCTCAGAGAAATCGTCTTTGGGTAAACCCCGGATAAATCTTAGGATTCTCCAACCCTTGAAAATCCTTGACATTTAGATTGAGAACCATTTTTAAGAACTCTGAGGCATGTAGGTCCTTACGATGTTCTTCGCCGTTGTAGTAAATGAAAGTGCGCATATAACTTCTAAAAATCAGGAGTGTTTTCGAATTTTGGGAACCAGATTAAGGGGCCGAATTTTAAACCTATCCCTCGTTCAACTCGTTACCAGCAACTACTATCAATAAAACCCGAAGCAAAAATATCTGGAACAGTGATCGTTTCAATGTCTTTTATTCCAGCAAAGTCGTATTGACCCAGCTTACGAAATTTAAAAGGTATAAAAGTTGCAATTAAATAAAACAGACGAAAGCTTTTCCTTTAATTATGGCGGCTGTTTTCTTTCCTTATCGCAATTTTATTACAATGACAATACGCAAGGGCTCGCCTATTAAATTATTTGTATGAGATATCTCGAAGCCTTGCGGCAGCGTTAAGCTTCAGTTATTTGGATTGTACAAAAAATAATCCGCCTAAATTGCCTTCTGTCGTTGTTTACAGATATATGTTTAGAAAAATTCTAATAAACCATAAAATGTACGTCATCTTGTACTTTTACAACATACTGCTTCGTTCGTACCCCAATATTTCACTTGTGGCTTCCATACATTGTAGAAGAAAAGCGCTTTCCACAACTTTAAGAATTTTCAATTCGAATAAAATAGATTGCGCCAAGTTTTACAGATATTTATGAATCCATTGGCGCCCTTACTAACAAAAGAGGATAAATTGAAAATGTTCGCAGTGCCGAATGCTTGGTCGACATCGCGTGCGGACGAAGTCGTAAATATAAAATATTTAATATTTTGTATGTCCTCGACCACATGTCCTCGACCACATGTATATAAAATTCATGCTTCTAATACAGGGCGCGGCGTTTCGGCACACGTGTGGTGGATTGTTGGTTGTATTTTTGGACTTAATTTTTTTATACTATGAAAGTGGCAAATGAGCATGCAGTCCAGCGTCTTCCCTAAGGTCAGTAACTGATGCGTCGCTACCGCTGAGGACTAAGTTGAAACGCCTCTGATAAGTATGTCTCCATTACCACACCCTTTAGCCCATAACACAGCTGTGTTTAACACTGCTGTTATAAGGTAGAAATAGGTGTTTCAATTATGATTCAGTATAGGAAAAAGATGTGGACAGTATATTGGGTTTGTTAAAATTCTTTACCCATATGTATGATCATATTTTCCGATTCCGTTTTTACTCCAAGTAAAATGAGACATAGAAATATATTAAGAAAGGAAGGCTTTATATAGACTTTTTAAATGTTATGAGAGTACACTCGTATGTTGCCAAATTGTTACAAGACTACAATATACTTGTAGTAACTTAGTGGCACTTTGACAGAGTAGGCATTCGAGTTAATAGACTCTCTATGGTCGATAGACATTACGCTCAAAGAAATTTCCGCTAATTACGTTGAAAGATTTCAGGCAATTTGTGACTTTCTCTAGAAATCTAAACGGCTTTTCTCGAAGAAATCCAAGCGATTAGCGAAAATAAAGTCGTCGAGAAAGGAATAGTCGAGCAGACGGAGCGTTTTAAGACAATGCGCATCATTCAAATATCCCATTAAATCGTGCGATTTAGTTCGCAAGAGTGAATTCGGGTAAATTAAGCAAATTAAGAGCCGGTTCGTGAGACAGTAATTACAGCGCGTCTATACTTGGCCACCGACCAAGTACGTATGTAACTGTGTAGTTACTTTATCCGTTGGATTTATGGGAGTCCAGATTTTCGAACAGAACTCGATTGCTGCAGGCCCTGTGGGCGCGCCGCGGATTGGATTATAAATGTTATCGCCAGTGTCGCATCAGCGAGCCTGAAAAATTTTTCCTCGCAGTCGACTGCGTTCTGAACGTATTTCAGTTTAAAATGTAATATTTCGATGTACGCCGCTTTCCGTTCAACAGTAGCCCGTCGGTAAACTATTCGAAAAATTAAACAAAAATTGAAATACAAATGATTTACGGTCATTTTACGTTTTATATTGAAATATAAATTCAGACGAAATGTAACGAAATATAAAACAACAACATTTCGTGATATTAAATGCTATTTGCATTTGAAGAATAATACAATTTCTTTAAAACCCATTAAAAGTAAAATAAATGTGAAATTAAATAATTTTGTGGAAATACCACAAATTTTACATATATAGTATGGGACTGATAAAATCCGAAACCGTGAATCGCCGGAGAAAATATATAAAAACCGTTACAATATCAAGAAAGTTACGACCTAATTCCGAATGACAGAATTAAACAAAAAGCAAAACGTAAGAAACTTAAAAGGGGCAAAAGTGGATAGGAAAGCAATGAAATGACACGTTATCAAATAAAACAGCTGTAGTGCAGGCGCGTGGGCGGGCGGCGCGGTTGGGCCTATCGACTCGCCCTCGCGCGAACACTGACTCACCTCAAGGTCACCGCTGCCACCACCGACCAGCGAGGAGCGGACCGAGCCCTACTCTGAACGCCCGTCGACCTCGCTTCTGCTCTAATCTAAGTGCAAGGAAAATGTTCCTCGTCCTTCCGATACATTTTCCAGGGAGGGGGCGCCGGCGCCCACGGCGTCCCTGAGAAAACTGACGGACGTCGCCGGTCCTCCACGGGTTATATAGGCGACGGCGGGGCGGGGCGGCGGCGCGAGTTGCGCCGTCGATTCGCGACTCGATAAATAAATTAATTAAAAGTGCAAGTGAGTGATCGCCGCGTGCAGGCAGCCTACGAACACGCCTAGAGCTTTCCTTAATTGCTATTTCAGACGCATGGATACTTCCCGATTTTGATTGTTTTTAAATTCATAATATAATATGTCGTTCTTTAATTTCGTTATAATAACCAAAGATAGTTAAGAAGTATAGGTTTAGGTTAGGTAAAGTTTATACAAGTTTGATATTATAGCTACGTGCTTTGTTAATCATAATATTTTGTAGTCAAAATTCAATTTTAATTATACTTTCTTTAAAATAAGTTTCATGTCTGCTAAGGATTTATTTTAAAAGAATTGAATAACAGGTAGATGCTTGACTATCATTACGTCAATATCATTATATGTATACAGCAACAAAAAATATACAAGATATAATGTAGAAATTGATTATTTTTCTAATTTTCTATTTCGTATGTAAAAAATATATTATTAACCATCATTTATTATCATGGTTATTAAACAGATGTGAAATCTTAGATGTTCGATTTCGGAATTTCTAGAATCAGTCAAATTGTAAGGTCGGCATCAGACCATTTCAAATAGCCTCTTTTGTATCAGTAAAGGGAAAGGTTCTTCGGTATCACGTCACTTTCAAATAGCATATATCAATACAAAAGGAAAGGTTATATGGATCACTTGTCTGAAAGTGTTTAAGGTCGTTCACATTTGAAAAGTTTACATATGAGAGATACAGGACAATTGAATGAATGTACTAAAAGATAGGTTTAATCTTAATGATGACGGTAAAAGGCTAGGCCTTAAGTTCGTAGAACTGTTTTGTGGTTCGTCTCCGTAGGTACCAGTGCTACATTATTGGAGTTTACTCCTTAAAAATCGGTTTTTTGATATAAGGCGCCCGGTATGAGAAAAATATGAGGAGTAAAATC
>DWNE01002050.1:0-19929 GCA_018249875.1 Cecropterus toxeus | reverse complement strand
TAAACTCATCATTCATATTTCTGTCTGGCCGGGAATCGAACCCGGGACCCACTGCGCGTCAGACCGGTACGGTAACCACTGCGCCACGCGGTCATCGCATTATTAGTCTATTACACATATATCTTTGTGCTCATATATATAAATAATCGGTGGTACCTGTTACTATTAATAGGATTTAAATACATGATCAAGTAAAGTCATATTCACAAATTATTTTATCGAGATGATGGTTATTATCTATGATAAGATCTGACATGATAGTCAATGCAAAAATATGCTTGGATTGATCAATATGCCTTAACTCGCGTAAAAGTTGCGGTTCATGTAAAAGTTGCGGTTTCAGGCAAAAAATAAACAAAATAGAACTTTTTTGTTCAATGTATGGATTGCTCTTAGTTTTAAAATAGAATTATTGGAATCAAACTGATCTGGTCAAGCGATAAGGGATAGGTCAGCTCCTAACTATATTCCCTTACTACTAAAAAAATAAAATATTTTTTTCTAATTTTGATCAACGAAATAATTACATAAAGTTAAGGTTTATGGACGTCGTATTATAATTTATTATATACTGAATGTTGTTGATTTTGGTAAAGTCTGTCAACCCTACAATTGACAGTACGCCGCCCGCGTACCGCCCGCCCACCGCCGCTTTGTCGTTTTTAACCCAATTATCTCACGTCCTAGCCATTTATTTGAAATTTTAGGATTGAATTATTTAAATAAATCGACAACATAAATAGTTATTATATCAACATCCAAAATTTTAGGTGAAGCTTGATATAACCTACGTAGACAGGTAAATAAGTTATTTCCAATAATTAAAGATGGCATTTTAAGAGTTTAAAAACGTAAAATGTGTATAATAAAAGCAAATAAAGAAGTCAGTTTCACAAAAGCTTGAATTGACTTTGCAATAAGTCATAAGTATTATGACTCTATACTGTTTTAAAATATAAAACAGAACAAAAAACAATTTTAAAAGAATAGTGAATAACGTAATAAGAATTCGCATAAAAGCATGATATAATTTTTTTATTTTAATGCAACAGTGTTTGCTAAGTTTTCAAAATGTCTGCAAGTGAACGAAAAGCGTTTATCACTTTCACGCGTTACAAAACTTGGATATAAAGGCATGTATATACGAGTTTCAAACACTCAAGTTAAAGTGCTGTAAGCCCCGTGGAACAAGTTTTAGTACTTCATGACATTAAGCTTTCAAGCTCGAGGCTAGCAACTGTGCATCCTTGTTCTCTGAAAAGGTGAACATATAGCGAATTTCTTTCCTTACATTTTCTGAGAATTGTTCCGTTTAAAGTAGGTTGCTCTACTGACTTATATGTAGTTTTAATCTCGGCCACAAAGCAGGCTAAGCGCTGAAAAAAACAGCAAAACAAGAACACCTGTAAAGCTATCATTTAACTTGTTTTGCATACGATGCCTTCTTTCTTTCGCTTTCTATCAAAAGAAAATAACGTAACTTTAACCAAAAATACCATACGTTTTCCACATATTTAACAGCATATCAGAATTGCCAAATTATATTTTTATTATTCATATTCAAAAACAAGCGCACATTTACTTAGAATCATTACATCTGAATGAATAATTTGGGTAACTGATGTTCAAAACTTCAAATCATAATTATTCTGCTCTGTATACCTAGTCAAGGAAACGTCATATATAAGAACGAGTTAATACGACCATCACAGCACCAGACAAAAAAGTTGTTAATAATTTATCCGTAGCACATGTCAATTCAGATCAGCGGACTTCAGAATATCCATTTTTTATGGACATGTCACAAATCAAAAGATGACATGACAACAAGATCCAATATCAGTGATCTCATAGTGTCAAATCATATTTTCGAAATAGGAACACATGCTTTGATAAACGATACGGATAAAAACATATCAACGGACAATGACCTTACAGTTAGAGTTAAATGTTCCTAGAATCTCTTAGTAGTAAGATGTAAATAACAAGTAATGACCCAATATTTTGAAATTAGGTCTTTCTCTCTGATGTTTGAGTCTCAAAAGCATCTGAATTTTAAATTGAACTAAACTAATTTTAAATTGTTTTAACGCTGCAAGAAACCATCATTAGGAATCCTATATTTCTGACAGATGGTCATAAAAGCTGTGTGTGTGCTAACTTATTGCCATTATATTAATGCGCCTAATCACGCTGAGCCGAGAGTAGTAGAATAGTATCGCGTTGACAATGAAATTATCATAGAAAGTACTTGAAACTGCGTCTCGTAAGTCTCACAGAACACGCATTTAGACAAATTAAAATACACACAGAAAATAATTATAAATTCTTATTAAGATATCATTAAGTTATTAAGCGTCCAGGCCTTTCTTCAGACATTATCATTATCCTTGAAAAATATAGAAATATGCCTGCTTACATGTAGCATCATTTAATTTTATCATTTTATCAGAAAAAATGTATAAGGTGTATGTTAGTGATAGTAATCAGTTTATCAATTAATTTTATACACGCCGCTTTACATCTTCTGCAGCCAACGCGTCTACATATAAATTTCTCTGTATATCTGATATCAGGCTTGTATCTTCTCATCAATATTTACTCAGAAGTTACCTCCAACACTAAAGGGTTAAAAATAATCCAAGTCTGGGGATTATGGCGCCTCCAGTTGTAACTTCAAGATCTTGCTATCTTTAATATTGGAAAAAGGAAAAGAACTCTTTGCTGCTATGTTTAGGTTCTATTTTAGCTGATGTTGTGAAAATGAAATCGATTAGGATTTGTTCAGAAAGTGAAGGTAGGGATGTTCTGGATCTGATGTTACGGATGTAGATGGATATAAAAAAATAAGGTTTAAGAAATTTATTCTCACTAAAAATACAAATTCGCTTACATGTCAACTTAACTATAAGGTAGTTAAGTTGACATGTAAGCGAATTACAATAATTTAAAGAACAGTTGAGCATATGAGATACAATAGTATAAAATAATAAGATAGGTGCAATAGTAGATATTATGGTGATTTCAATCATTTCGGATAGTTTCAATGGCGATATTATAAACGTTAGGAATATATATAACATATAACGAATATTATGTCGGCATGGAAATGAATCGAAACCTTTTATATTGGCTTCGCTTACGATTCTATATTGATTATTGTTTCGGATACCCGTTACTGTGGATTACGGTTACCTTGTTCCATCCCTAATCTGTGTAATCTCGCTCAGAGGCTGCGTATCGCGAGTGGGTCTCGTGTCTTTTTGTGTCACGCTTTGAGACATAAAAAGTGTTGCGACTATTAAGTTCTTAAAAGAATCTTGTAACGTCAGAAGCTTGATGTTCCTTTGAGCAAAATATGAGTTATGATGCATTTTGAGAGAGCTGAAAATGTTATTGGAATTTTAATATAAAAAACAAAAAAACTTCACTAACTTCATAATCGAAATTTATCATCTTTCTGGTATATTTATTAAGAGCAAGCGTGAAAATAAGTTAAAAAGTAAACGTTTATGAGATTATAATTTTGTCGAATATGATTGTCATAGGGCCTATCAGTAACTTGTTGTGTATCATTTAAAAGTTCAACTAAATAAATATGAATAAGTTTATTTATTTGAGCTCGGTTCGCAAAATACGGGCTCACATAATATCTTTATTTGAGGCCGTGTTTTCGATTCCACGCTGTTTGTGGTTCATATAACAACCATAAAATTAAAATGACCCATTTACCCGTTTGCGTGGAAAATAGGAACAGATTTCGGAACCGAAAAGTTGCAATCTCCTTTACCAGCTTGGCCTATATTCTTTAATAAAAAAAGAAATGAGAACAGAACAAACATTGCAGCAAACAAAGAATAAAAGATATGGTTACAAAAGATATCACGCTACAATTGTTCCGTTTATTTTATGTTCCAATGTTCACTTTGTAAATACATGTTTATTTACGTGTCCGTATTGAATTTACTTTTCTCTACCCGAGTCAATAATGTCTACATTTAAGACCTGCTACCGTTCTCGGCTCCGCCTACGTACCTTTTCCCATTGAAGCTTTGCTTAACACACACACACAATTTTCTTTAGAAACAGTATGTAATTATAATACATAAAGGTTAACAAATATTTTGTACACAATGATGGTTTTTTGCTAGCTTGCTAACACTGGTGGATCGGGGGAAAGGGCTAGGCGGCAAAATGGTCAAAATGATCTAAATGTAAGTAAGTATTTCAGTCCAGTCACCAAACGACCAAATTTCAGATGTATGACCTTAGCCTTTAGACGTCCTAACATAAACAATCCTAACATAACATCCTCTTAATAAGCAGACCTTGTTTCAGAGACTTATGCCCCCTACCCGTTTTTGTTCTACTAAATCATTTATTTGCTAGTTGTCATCAACTCAATGATGTCCTACTAACAGCAGTCTTCTCTCAGAATGAGAATTATTAGTTCAGAGTCCATCGCGTCCTTAGGCTTAATAGCCCTCACACGCCGTCATAAAAAATTAAACATCTCACAAACATGCAGCTTCCTTCACCATGTTTTTGTTAACAGTCAAGGCATCTGATAATTATTTCCTAACAAGCACATAATTTTAAAAATGGGTGTGAAAAGAGCTCTCCTCAAAGCCGGCGATACATTGGCGACTGAAGCTCGGTATTTGAATCCTTGTCTTCTCTTCTCATCTCCTGTCTTCTCTTTTCATCTTCTCAGTTGAGGTCATTTTCCGATCCGGTGGGAGTGTACGAAAAAAATGCTGTAAATTACTATTTGTAAGTGCCCCCATAGACCTATACAAAATAAAGACATTTCATTTCCTGGTGTGTGAAGCCGAAACTTATACTAGCCTATCACTGTTTAACGAATCACATCACAGGATATAAAGTCCGCAGTGAGGCTGTCGCGGCGAGTGCAGTCGGCGCCGGCGCAGGCGCCGCGTATCTTAGTATTCTGCGTATCGCATGTTGTTAGGCTATTCCTCTTGACATCAGGGCTGGCACGCGTGCATTAATAAGGTGCCGGATGCTGTGACCTAATTAATGAATCAATGTTTCTTATATTGACTTAATGTAGCCTTGAATTTAATATGGTATTCATGATTGCGTAGAACATAAAGCTCAATTACAATTTGAAGTTTTTATTTATTTGATTGGTTTATACATATTTCCAAACCACTTCACTCTTTCACACCCTGGGAAACACGCTATCTTCTTTCTGTTGCTTCCACTAAAATGGTATAAATTTATTTACACGAGATTTATTTTATTACAAAATGTTATATTATTTTGCCTCTATCTGAAATGAGGATTTATGATATCATTTATGATATCATTTATATACCATTTTAGTCCATTTCACGTTCGGAATTCCTATAATATTCTCGTCAGTTCCATGAAAAACTTTTCGGTTGTTTTTAAAATTAGTTTAGAGTTGGACGTATAAAGACTGAAATCATTAAAATTCGTATTTTGATCATTTGATGTCGTACACTAAATGATCAAAATACGAATTTTAATGATGAATGAATATAACTATTACTAATGAAAATAACTAAAAATTACTTCAAATTCCAAACCTTGTTCTTTAAAAAGTTCTAGCAACAATTTGCAATTCTATTTTTAAGCTCCCTTGTGCTTTCTCGTTCTTATGAAAGCTGGGTAATTACAAGCAAGCGGAACCGATTAAAATGTCAAAGCTATAAATCAGAGTTAATTATGGCAGGCATCCGTAATTAATCAGCTTGGCCGCTCAGCCCTGGGATCCAGCGCGACGAACGACGCATGCGCAAGGTCGTCGGGTGCGTTTCTATCTCGGACGGCGCCTGCTGACCATCTCAAACGCAATCAAATAAGATCCTTCGTTAATGTGTACTGAACATCAATTCCTTTAATGGCTCGTCTCCATCTTACTCGTATTTGAGTGCAATCGCAATAAATCAGCGTGTCAACGCGCCGCTTTCGACTTTGTCCTATTTTAGTGCGTACAATAGATAGCGCTGCACGCATCAATGGTCCTATCTAGTGCGTCAGTCGCGTTGAATTTATTTTAGATGCAGCGACAAATGTAAATTTAGATTGCGATTTCCAACACAGTTATATTGTCTGCCGGCGCCCGTTTCCTGATTAGAGTCTGGTTTCATGTGACAACATTGTAGTAAAGCGAAGTTAGGGAAGATAAGGTTAAGGCAAAAATGTGGATCGTAGTATTTTGCAATTTCTCTGTAAATATCCTCAATAATTGAACCACAATTATTGTTTTTATATGCTGAGATATTATAGGTAGGTGCTCAAGTAAGACTTAAGTAAAAAGTTTTACATATTTCTGCATCCTGTAGTTAGGGAATTGTACGAACAGATTTAAGTACCCGAGGATCACAAATCCTTCGCTTAAAGCGTTAATCAATCTCCGTAGTGATGAGCTTTAAAATCTATGTATATGCATATGTATGTACCAATTTTCATTTATAAAACCACGAAATTTTGCTGCTAATAGTAGTAAAGTATGGTCAAAATTAGTTGATCACTGAGACTTGCAGCGCGAAGCAATATATCGTGGCCGAGCGATAAAAGAAGTAAACGGGACATTTTAATCTTACTTTGCAAATTTACACATATAATATGATTTTGTTAGCATGTAATAAACAAACAAGAAAGGTTATAAACAGTTTTCTTTGTCGGATATAATCTACTTGTAGTCTTTTGGCACTAACAAGCGACGGCTTACTAGGTACCTAGTCGAGAATTTCTAACAGGACGCTAACAATTTGCCATCAAAGTTCCACAATCCATCAAAGTTGCGACCTACAATGTTGTCGAGTATTTCGGCCGCATTCTAGATCGTGCACTATGCGTCCTGACTGACGTGTTGCATTGTTTGGGTCAACGTCATTCCTCAATCGATTGCCGATAACGAGTGCTCAAACTGCTCATTACCAAAACGTGATTACATTCCTGCATTATTTAAGCTGTGCTACTCGTTTCTGGATATTATCTATGCATATTATTATAATAATTAAAAAAAATCTGTGTATTGGAGACAGTTTAACACAGAATAAGTCTTTGTTTGCCTTCATCTCGCCAATATTTCGTAAACAAACAATATATTGTGTGTGTGTTGCAATTATTATGTTTTCTAATTCAACTATTTCTAATAGAAAATGGAAATTTGGGTATATATAGAAATACAGTGCAAAATTTATTAGAAAAACAATGAACCAAGTCTAATACATGCAAATTTAGACATACTTATTAGTTATGAAATTCTCTTTTGAGACACCCGCTATTTAATATCAATTGTGCAGAATATATTTTATATTGATCAATTATTGAGGGTGTAATAAAGTAATATTACCAAGAAATTGTATTACACCTGACTGGATATTTCTTGAGTTTTCATCGAATAATTTTACTCACATTAAATTCATTGAACAATTTTAGTCATGTGTAATAATTATGTATCAACTTATGTGTTGTGTATTGTTGTCATAATTATTTAGATATAGATAAGCTTATCTTATTTTATCAGACTTTTGAAGTTGCGAAGCAATCGATCGTTGATAACATGGCAAGTGTGTGCACAACATGTACCATCCATACTCACATTATAAATGCCAAAGTAAATGTTGCGTAAGTAGACAGATATAGGGATGGAGTCTCTAAAGTCGACCTAAAAAGGGTCCTACCACCGTTTTGCTTTTAGTAAGCAACCGTAGTAATAGTAGTTGGTAATATATTGGGAGTCCTACAACCGGTGACAAATGTAGTTCATATATTTTTCCCCACTTTATTTATCCCTGCGTAACGATTTAAAATAAACTGCAGACAGAAGTAAAGAATCATAATGACATATATAGTGACAAGACTGTTTACGCGGCTTCGTCCTCTTGGAGATCATCCCTCAGAATTAGAATTTTAGGCCATAGTGCACCGCGCTGGCCAAATGTGAATTGGAAAACGAATAAATTTCATCAAATTAACCTGAAAAAGTACTCAACATCCTGCAATCCTTACAAATCTTGAGCTTTATACTACTTTTAGTAAGATTATTACAATAATTTAGATACATTTAGTGTTAGGTACGTATTTGTATGCAATACGCATGTATTCATATGGCCGTATCGATTGCTGATAAAGAGGCAAGTGTTCGCCGTATCTCATTACGGGGCGTGAAATAGGTAGGTATGTTCCGACATGTTTTGTTCTTCAAGCAGATAATTGTTATGTTGATTCGTCAGTTACGGTGCCTGTGATTTGCATACTCGTAATAGCGTCTTACGTATAAGTGTGAATAACTGACCGCCTAGAAAATAATGGAAGAATTTACTACTTTGTTTTATCGTAAATATATTTATCATTTAAATATCGTTTAAACATAGTTATCATTCGGGATTGGGGTGACTTAATAAATTAGTTTGATACCTACCTCTTTTATTTTAGTTACATTTACATAAACAAGCGCATATATTCCACAATTTTAGAAAACATTATTGACAACCTGCGTGCTAAAGCACCACACTCGTGTCAAGCAGGTTTTCGGTTCGATTTCCAGACAGGCAAAAATTTTGGGAATAGATTTAGATTATAATTGTATTAACATGGGACACCCTGGTGTAGAGTAATTGATGTAATCAGTGGCCGATTTACTGCAAAGCTGGAGCCTAGGGCTGCAGAATTTAGGGGCGGCAAATATAATGTTATCTTGTCTTAGAATAAGCCCAGTGGCATAGATCGTGAGTCAAAGAGCTCCATGACCCTCGGGTGGCGAGTCTAGAAGGAGGCAAAAAATGTGTATATATATCTGGCTACCTTTTTTTTGATGTCTAAAATTCTTAAAGGGGCGGCACTGAACAGGGTATCTTACTGGCGGCAAATGTGTAAATCTGCCGCTGGATATTATAATTCAAAATTTTCGCAAGTAGTAGGCATACACGTAGGTAAATTTAAACATTTAGTACCTATAAATGCATATACAATGAATTTGTTTTCTACAGCTTAACGCATGAGCGAATTGCTCACGTAACTTGATGCCAGCTGACACAATTTACGTTGTCACTAAAAATTTGATATGGGGGATTGGGGCTCTATTGTGTAGCGATTTTAATATGGATTCAGTTCTACATCATTTCATTGAAATTCATCTATAGGCATTATAATATCCTATGTTTTGCTTAGTTATGCATACTTGCCATAATTCTCTACCTGATTATTAGGTAAGTTTAAACTCTTGTCGATGCTAAAACAGATTCAGATGATTGGTTAGATATATTTGTATCTTTATAGTATTTTATTCATTATGTCAATAACGGTAACTAATGACAAAAACTCCCATTAGGGAAAATCTATTTTCAGTAGTGGATTTCAAAAGGCTAATGGATCGATATAGAAATAACAAACAGCAAATTGCTTAATGGTGGCAAAATAGCAACTGCCGCCCATGGATATTTATAAAATCGACCCTCCATATGATGGAAGTCCGAACGACCATAGATGTATTCTAGGTCCTTAATGGACTAAGTTGAAACATTTCGTATAAGTGTCACTATTACCACTATGTCAGTATTTTTCTTGCTAATTTTTTATATATTTTCTTTATTTTTATAAGAATGAAGTAACAAACAAGTAAGCAGCCCACATGATGGTAAGTGGTTATTGCCACCAATGGACACATGTGAGCAACTTCATATAGAACAGGGGTTCTATCTGAAGTCGATCGCAGATGCGTTGCTACTCCCGAGGACTAAGATGGTCGCCTCACGTATAAGTGGACTAAGAGATTGAAGTTATATTACCAATTTATTTTCGTATATTCTTAGAGAATTATATTAAATTTACACCCTACTCTTCGCTAAAGACTGAGTTTTATTTGCCCTTGGCAATAAATTTAATTACCTTCGAACATCGCACTCAGAAGTCATAAATGACTGTGCTGTTTATTTTACGGTCACCGTAGGCAATAAATCAATCATCGTTATTTACGTTAAACTTAAAATATTGTTAAGCAGTATAGTTTCTCCATCTATTTCAGGGTGCTAAAAATGAGTAACATATGAATAAAATGGATTGTATTTTAGAAGAAAGCGTTGAAGTTTTTTTTGACGTCCTTATAACTAAAGTAGCGGTCATCAGGAAGATCTCAAAGTTTCTCCAGTTTAAGAAAAAATAATGGAAGAACGCAAGTGATAATGAAAAGAGAAGGCGTTACGAAAGTATTTTCGGCGCCACAACTAGATGGCGCTGTAGGTACCCCTTTCTGAATCACGCAAACGATTTTATTTCGTAGCTTATAAAAGTTAACGTGTGGTATATGCGAAATAAGATGTCCGAATATGGGCTGCAGGTACTTAATCGAATTTTGCAAAAGCATAAGTCTAGATAAGTATGTATATCCATCTCAATATCTCATAGGCTACTTTTCAGAAGTTTCACTTCAGCCGTGTGAATTGCACAGACATATTTTTTCCTTACACGTTGTCGCTATACGTATCAACTATAAGGTTTTTAGGATGTGCAACCAAAGTATTTGAGAACCCTTCTCATGCGTACAGTAGAGACGAGTGCGGCACTTGAGTTCGCCTAGGATAGACGCATTCGTCTGGCAAGCTATCCATGATACTTGCATTTTGCGAAAATATCACATCTCAAACACGTCTATCTTCCTTATGCAAGACTTCTGTAGCTCGACGCCCTAATATACTTACAAAATCGTAAAACCAATCATCCGGATTATCATTTAAACCGGCACTACGGTAAATAAATGTAATTTAAGTCGTAAGCAGAAATCAATTTGCAAACGCCACTGCGAATGCAAAATGTACTGGCGCCATTTTTATTCAATCAGCGTTCATTAATGGCAGTTGAACAATTCGAGTGACGTAGCGCCGTATCGCCGAACCCTTCCACAACGTCATACGCACGGCGTTTATGGCATAGAATAGCTTATGGGATAGAATAGTTTATGGCATTGGCACCAAAACTTTGTAAATTGTAATCCTTGTTTAGTTTTTCCAAGGTGACTCGTGTAGTACTTTCGGACATGTTATTATTTATCTAGTTTTTTTTTTCAGGATATTTCCATGCATAATTTAAATTCAAATTTTATGTTAAAGTTGTAGTATAGATTTTGCTTGGAGATTGTATGTTGATTTTTTTAAGAACAAAAATACCTTTGTGCGTTTTATTTTTCTGTCATAATATAATAAATAACCTGGCTGATGACCCATGTTTTAAATTTAAAAAAATAATAGTCTGAACATTAATAGAATTAATCTATAAAAATCATTAATTATGTACTGAAAATATATGTTTGCAGGTACTCTAAAACAGTTACTCATGGAAATTATATACGTGTTACATGTAACATCGAGAAAAAAACAAAAACTTTGGGAGCCACTGGATTATGGCATATCTGTCATCGTTGGGTGCGTGACCTGACTAGACGCTGGGGGATTATCTCGGCTGCCACTGACACTGAATGAACGCCGACCCTCGACAAGTGCGACGCATGAGGGAATATTGTTATTACGTACACGTTTATTGCATTATTTCTTTACATTACACGTGACATAATATCTTATTTTTCTGTTTTTCATCGCACTTCTACTCAAAATATAATGCGTTGTTTTTAAGTAGACGTTAACTAGGGTTCTTTACCACAAAGGGTAAAACGAAACCCTTTTACTAAGACTCCGCTGTCCGTCTGTACGTCGATCCGTCTGTCCGTCTTGCCCTCTGTCCGTCTGTACGTCACCAGTCCGTATCTCATACACCGTGGGAGCTAGCTGCTAGACAGTTGAAATTTTCACAAATAATGTATTTCTGTTGCTGCTATAATAACAAATACTAAAACCAGAATAAAATAAATATTTAAGGGGGGCTACAATTAAATAAACGTGATTTTTTTTGCCGTTTTTTATAGATCATGGTACGGAACCCTTCGTACGCGAATCCGACTCGCACTTGTCTATTTATTGCTTTGCTTATGTCCTGGTTTACAAGACAGTCGAAAATAGGACATACAAATAAATGATGTTACATTGTTTAACCCGCTTGTTCCGAAGTTAAAGGTAAAACTCGCTAACTGGGAGGTCGTTTTATGTGTTTACGGTTACCTAGTGGTATCTCAAATCCGCTCGTAATATACTGAACTCAAAGCGTTGAAAGTATGTTTACGGCCGGAGTTTACATCGTAACCGATGCATGTTACCCGTAGACTATTTTATCGGATATGCTCTTGGGGTTATTAAATCGAGTTTTTCCTCTTCCTCGGAAATTGCACGACCCTTTGCGTTCTCGTTTCATCCCCGAGCGAGGCTTAAAAGAGGGACGATCGAGTGCAGACCGCAAAGTGATTTTTAAACTCCATTTACAACTGAAGTGAAAGATTAGCTACGTTCCTATGTCAGCTATATTCAATGAACCGAGAAAGCTTCATGGCTCTGTGAATACGTAATGGAATTGATATATTACAATTTAAGAAATAACGGGAAATGTGTGGGTTATCTTGATATTAAAGGTGTGAAAATTCATTCTACGTTAAAACAAGAAATAAAGAAAAAAAATACTAGAATTATGTACCCATAGTAGTTCAATAATAATTTATTGATTATAAAATAGTTTTCTTTGTAAATTATTTGTTGTTATTGCTTAATAAATTCTCTTTTTACAATTGTTTTGATATTTTGCAAATAAGCATTTAGCTGATTTTGCGTTTAGCGATTGTTACATTTTATGCTGGGAATTTAAGTATACATCCATCAACGACCGTAGATGTTTAAAAAGATGTAAGAATTTAAACCAAATGACGATTTAATTATGCTTATTTTAACAACCGCCAGTGGTCAAGTGGCTTCTGAATAATCGCGTACTCCGGTATGGTTTGCGGCGATTATCGTAAATTTTCCGTCAAATGTCAAAAGCAGATGAGTCATGAGTCATAATGCCCTTCGCATTTTGGAGTGACGTTTAACCATTGCAAAATCGGAGAGGGTTCTTATTATATAATTAGGCCGCCAGTAGGTACTTGAAGTTTATCAAAATATTGTGTTAATTTTCTGATAAAGTAAAAGGTGGGTTAGGTAACTCTCAAGAGGTCAGGAAGGATTATAGAAAGATATGTTATTAGAATATATTTGTACTTTGTTATTACAATAAAATATACTATTGTATAGAAGTGTGTGCTAAAAATTATAAAATAGATAAATACCTGCCACTTATAATTGGATTGCTTTATCGAAAGATAGGTATTTATCAATTAGAACAATTTGTATACGTCACCTATATTGCGTTAACTAATATATACGAATAAATTAAATAAAGTAGAATAAAAGACAAATAATTCGACTGTTTACATATAATTTACCGAAACGAAAAATACATATCGTACAATAATTAAATAAAAAGAGAAAGCTCATAATATTTGACTAGTACGATTGTTAAAAAACATTAAAAACATCGAACCCGACAACTTACAACGAATTTTTGCTCATAATGATATAATTATATTTAATTTAACGCTTATATCACTTATTGTCAAATTGGCAAGTAAAAGTATGATAATATCTATATAAAGTATATAATATAACTATTTTTAGATTGGTCGTATTGGTCATATTGTCGTAATAGTAAAAAAATCGTCTCTCCCCCTCTTTTTTACTCTATTTCCAGGCGCCATTTTGAAAAATTATATAGCCTACGTCACTTTGCGAACGGAGACTATTCTAATAATAAGTCATACGTACCAATCCGCCAAGCCGTTTGGGCTGTAGCGCGTGCTAAACTAATGGACATACATACAAACAAACATACATACGTTCAAAAAACATTACCCTCCTTCTGACACAGTCGGGTAATTATAACATTTATTCCACTTACAACTGAAATTATTTAATAGATATTTATCAAATAGATTGATTTATGTCAATTAACCTTACCTACTTTGACAAATACATTAAAATCGTGTCGCAACGCCGCAATACATTGTTGTACTGTGGATTGGTCGTTAGTAACGCACCTGAGCGTAATTGCTTCAGGTCAGTGGGTTTGGATTTTCCCGTATCGAGGGCTTCCAGTTTATGCCCTCGTGAGGGCTATTTATCAAACATGCTCCGTTTAAAACCATTCCTATTTTAATACCCGTTACCGGTTTGCGCTGCACGATTTATTTAAACCAATCGAGGATAACGTTATTTGGATTGAAGTTTTTCATACATTCAGTGATTTATTTTTTGTGTAATAGAAATAAAATAACTGGACAAGTGAGAGTCGAACTCGCTCACTGAGGGTTTCAAATTTACAACGTTTTAAAAATTAGTATTTGTTCACATTTATAGTATTTATCCTACCTCTTACTTTTTAATAAAAAAAATCAAACATGTATGTTCTTGTATGGGCGGGAATCGCTCTTTTAATCTTTTTCTCTATTTCAATATTACTTTATATTAATAGGTATGTCGAATACGTCGCCCGCATTCGTTTTAACCGCATTCAGTGCACTACACTGGCTTGTTTGCATTATATCGGTCACCGAACGCGCCGGTCGCATTGGTTTTAACCAGCTCTAACTCTTCACATTCCCCGAACAGCTAGCATTTATGACTGAATACGGCTATACATTTCAACATCTATATTAGGGCTACATTTGAATATGACTACCGAATCGCTGTTTACATTGACTGGTGACCGAAGTCATTTGCAACTGAATACGGTTAAAACGACCTAACGAAACGCGCCCGTAGATGCACAGCCCAATAAATTCCATCTGAAACTTTCCTAAAATTCCCAATAAAGCTGCATCCATGAGGCCAACTCAGTTATTGTAGTTCGCTAGATTTTATGGTTGATATTGAACAGTCGCTCCGACGAACTCTATCTAATTTTACAGCTCAATAGGAAGCAGGGAGCATTGTGATGACTTCAATATCTTGCTGAACATAGCCAATAATAATTTTAACAAACTTTTCCAATATAGATCTAGCTAAATGGAGTTTTCTGATTGTTATTGTCTGATTGGCTAAACTAGTCAATTATTTATTTATGAAGTAATGTAATTTGATTTGTTTAATTTATTCATTATGACGTTAAAGTTGTAGCAAGTTTTTAAAAACGTGTACCATTTTGCTCTGGGATAAAATGATATCAAGCTTTAAATATATGATTATGTTCGTTTTTCGACTTAGAACGTTATTACCAAGTATGTATCTAAATGTTATTTGTCCATGGACTATGAATGGTCCACTACGGCATTAGAAGTTTCCATTAAATTATTACTAAGACTTGTAATCGTGGATGCTTCTTATGTCTCTTTGTCAAAAACTGTCAATGTACTGTCAAATATACTGTTAAATACTTGACGACCCATGGCTAGTCAAAAATGTAATGTAAATATTTCATTTATATAAGTGTTAAGGATTAAGAAAATGTTAAGTTAAGACTCTCTGCCTATCGAAAATGTGCCGTGACAAAAATTAAAAAACCATAAATACAGAAAACGAATCTATCATTACACTTACAGTGGCAGTATTTAGTAACATACATTCATCAGTTAACAAAATGAAGTCATGATTTGTTAAATGTAAAGGATTGTATGATTAAACTTAGCGGTTACATTTTCGTCGGAACACGCAAGTATCATTAGTTGGTACAACAAAATTGATTGTTCCTATTTCAACCACTATTAACAAGTCATGCGATGGTTTACTAAGATATAATTTATCTGTGATATCGCCGCTTGTGTTCATTACTCAATTTCAGCTTTGATTACTGTTTTATTCGAAGAGTGATAGACTTCGTAATAATAAGGAACATACGAGTATATATGAGTGGGGCGTTGTATTAGGTGAGCTTGGTTATAAGTCGAATTGGGTTTAAACTTTGGTCATTAATATTGTTCGTCGGGGGTTTTGAATATCTCTTAGAAATTTTGCCAACACTTATAGACTCTTATATAATTAAGAGTCTACTAAATCTGCGTCTGTCATCGCAACCAGTATTTTATAATCAACAGACAAACATAATCGCATTTTTATATATAAGTATTAAACAGACAAACATAATCTCATTTTTATATATTAGTATAAAATAAATGTACATATATATAATCATCATTTTAATATATTTCGATATTATTTTACTCGTTTTTCTATCTCAATAAATTATTTTAAGCTGTCTTTCTCTCTAGGTAAAATTATATCTTGATATATCTTTACATTATATAACGCATTATGTAACTTCTCCGATGTCGAGTGTCTATGATTTATCAACTAAGTACGTAAGTAAGCTGCCATAAACTAACACTGGAACAAAGACAAGTAATACCTATGATAGACACACAGAAGCGACAGTAAGACAGGCTATTCATCAATATGTCACTGCGCCTTACTTGTTTTGCTTATGCCAAATCGGCTAACCATTTACGTTATCTTTCCGATTGATCTTGGTAACCGACTGATTTCCCACACACACCTTAGTGCCTATTCACATGCACCTACCACTACCATATAGCATATATAAAAATTGCGTTGGTGTGTCCAAATTTGTATGAATATGCATAGTTTTATACTTAAGGACCACATTTTATCGTCGTCGTATGGCGGTGAGATTAGGAACTTGGAATAGTTGGAATTCAGAAGTATTAATAAACTGAAAAAAAGGATAATCTAGGATTCACTAACAAGTTAGAGTTCTATTATTATCGATTAATTTATGTTTTATAGTTCGAATGCATAATGTTTGCATTTGCATACCTGTATGCTCGTATGTACTAAAGCATACATACAAAATTTGTGCTAGTGTACTGATTGTATAAATTAAAGAATTAATAAAGCATGATTCTGAAAATCTTTAATTCTGGAATTAATGTTAATATAAGTTTGAATAATGTACAACATTTCAGCAAGTAAATAAAATCTATGACATTATATCCTCAAATACTTACATATTTATTAAGTTCGCTTCTTAAAAAAATAGGTACGTAAGCGTCTACTAACTGATCGAACGATATTTATAAAAAAACAAATACGTCAGAAACATAAGATACAATCCGTATTCTTATTAAGTAATTTGCCTTTCTACTGGGTGATATTTTTCTCGACATTTCGCGACAGAACAAAGAACATAAACGTAAAGTTATGATGCTTATGAGCATAATGATGTCATTGTACTGCAGGTTGTGTAGTTTTATAACTATGCAGTGGGCATTCTAACTGCTAATGTCAGCTACATAATCTCACATTAGCATTCCGCGTACGACATACTGGTCACATGCGGCAACTTAACTCCAAATCCCTTGAACTGCTCAAAGTCTAACTTTTGTTTTGGAACAAGTAACTTCATTAAAAGTCATGACCCAGCAACAAATGTAATTGGACCCACCTTTTTGTTTGCCCCGGATTGGGTTCGGGAGTGCTAATTACGAGCCACGCGTTGCACAAGGGACGAAGAACAAAAGAACCAACAAATAGAATATGTGGGCTTAGACGTATGGCTATTGTAATGTACGAGGGCGACTGAGACCACGTCGAGACGTATTATAGCGTTTGATGTCTATTTTATGTGCGACTGCCTATTTTTTACAGTATTGTTGGGCCACAGTGGGGGAGCAAATGGTATAGTAATGAGTCGTAGATCTATAGTTGCGAGTTGACGGAGGCACGGTTTTAAAAATGAGGGTGGCGCAGAATTTATCCCTGTCAAGAGACAGTGCGTCGCCGGGGGAAATGCGAGAAGATTCGCCCTATTGTAAGTTGTGACGGCCTTGCAATTATTCAACCAGTACTTTTGTGTTGTACGTATTTTAACCGTTTATTAATAGTGCGTTGCATCTGTCCTGCATTCATATTAAGTACTTACAACGTTAGAAAATGTTTTCCGCTGCAAGAAAAAATAATCAGGGGTAAATCCGGAAATGCCGACAGAAGTAAAAAATTGAGAAAAATGCGAACATTTATAGATACATACATATATGTACATACATACTTATATACAGAGAAGTCGGTTACGGTAACAGTGTCGCGAGTTCTATTGTTTTTTCACCTCCCAAAAAATCAATTTCAAGAAATGCATGTTTTTATTTCCAAAATGCCATTTCACAAATTAATTTGTGTCCTTATATAGTATATACAGAGGAGTCGGTAACGGTAACAGTGTCGCGAGTTCAACTGTTTTTTCACCTCGCAAAAAATCTGATATTTATTATGTATGTATGTATTATAATTTGTGTAACTAAATTGTATACCAATCCCTCCAGTATATTCGGAGCAGCAATGCCGGACATACTAACACATACGAATGATCTTTTAGGTGTTCCACAATTTCATTAAGATGCATTGATTCCAAAAAAACTGTTCTACATTTTCATCAATACCTATTGAATCCTAAAAATAAAGTTTAATGGTATATAAAACATAATAGCATAGTGAAGGTGACAGCATACGTAGGTACTGTCTTGAATCTGAGCAGGCACGTTCGTCCCTGAGGGCCATTAACTCGTCTGCAGACGGCGGTCGCGAAACTTTGTCTGAGAAGTTCACTTGCAGAAGATACTCTGGAGGTATTAATTTATTATTAACACCCTATAAATCGATGCTGCGTTTAAGATGTACGAAGAGTTTATGTTAAACGCCTAACAATCGTTTTAATGCTACCATATGTTCTTATTTGTATATCTTTCTTTTATTACACAGAAGTAGCAAACGATCATGCAGTCCACCTGGTGGTACGTGACCAATACGTCCTTGGGCATCTGTAGTCAACGACATAAATAATTGGGGTTTCGAGATCGACCAGATGCGATGGTATCCCCAAGGACTAAGATTTTCGCTACATGTGTAAAACAGATCGGTTATAGTTGTCACTCCTATGAAACGTAAGACCTGCTTTCAGCAAGATATAGGTGTGGCGGTGTTACGCCCCCGATCGAACCTCAATGTTTTTACCATCGTTAAAATTTCGTTTTTCAGTTTGTATCCTTTAAAAATGATAATTTTTACTAAGTTTATTTATGTAGTCGATGATCTAAGCTATAATGATATGAAAATAGACAGACAAACTTCCGGTAGTTTGTTCCGGTGTTTGTACACCTCTTTTCTTGATTATTATAACGTTTCAATATACAAAAGTTAAAGAATTTAGTAAATTATAACAGTTTAAACTCACTTATCGTGAATAATATCGTGCATAGCTCATAATTTACTAAGTTGGTTAACTTTTGTGACGCTCACCCTAGACGACGATCGGTTCTCATCAATAATGTATGTATTCTTCCACGGTCCTCTCAAATTTTATCAACGCCATTTTAAGTTCCTAGCAAACACTGCTGCGAACACTCGGGCGGGTCGTCATCTAATGCATAATACAGTACAGTCTGTCTGCCGTTCTAAAGTCAAATTTATGTTCGTCTTTACTGTTATTTTCCATATACTTTAACGCCAATAAGCTTATTTACGGTTGCTCGTCGCACAAGTGTTAGTGTTAGTGCAATTTTTATGCAAGTTCTTGTTGATATTGTTAATGTACAAACTAGCTCAAGCTACTTTAAACTTCTCTATCTGTACATGAAACTCGCTGCGTAATCGTTTCTTCATTTTGAAGAGTAACTTAATTTTTATTATGGGTTAATGCATGTTCAACTATTAATAGATAAACAATTGATAAAGAGTTATATAGATAAAATATAGATAAATCTTTTATTATTCAACACAATTGAGATGCGAAAAGAAATAAATGGAATAACACAAATAACCGGTCCCTGTATAGCCTAAAACCGTATTTTTTTAGGTAAACCGGAATAAATTAGGACACACTTAAGGCAATAAGGTCTTGGGGATAAATACATATAAATGTACAGTTGATAATTTATTTAGCCAGGTGGTAGAACCAATGTAGTTCGACCGGGGAAGTACCACCGCCACATCTATTTCTAGCGTGAAGCAGTTC
>DWNE01002049.1:0-19929 GCA_018249875.1 Cecropterus toxeus | reverse complement strand
CGCATGAACTTCTTTACACTACAAATAGGTGTGGCGGTAGTATCACTACTCATACTGAAAATAATAATAACTATAACGAAGAAATATATACTTTGTTTATATGTATTTTAATGTGTTAATCAAAGGCTTCAGCCATATTATCATATAGCCTTTCATAATCATGAGAAATTAGGCTCTAGGCAGGTTCACAGGCTAGGAATATTCTTGAAAGAATCACGGGCCGAAGCAGAGTCCTGGGCACTCGCGGGCCACACATATCTCGATACCTGGTAACCGACCGATGATTTACAAGAACAAATTAAGAACGTTATTTACCTAAGAATCGCAGGAATGTAGGTTTCCTCAAAATATTTTCGCCATTGAAGTACACTTACTTTAGTTTTATTAAGAATGCTTAGCCGTCGTTTTGTCTTCAAGGTTTTATTTCATTTCAAATTTCCGAGAATTAAATATTATTCTATCAAATTTCTGACAAGGCGGCCTCATCTTATTATCATTAAGTTTGGTCGGGTTTTCTAAAGATAGTAGGTATATTTTTGGCGATAATTATAAGAATCTCTTTCTTCTTTTCAGAAGCGGCACGTAGGCTTCAGGCTCCTACAGCCCGAGTTTTAAATGTTTTGAAGACTGCATATTCGCCTCTCGAGCGCGCTGAGCGGCTTTTCTTGCAAATGAACAATCTTTCTACTATGATAAGTCAGGTAAATGTTTTTGCTTTTCAAACGATTTGTGTCCTATCGTGGGCCACATTGGACCATCAATGGCCCTTCGTTCCATGGTTTAATAAAATATTGAATATTACCTATTTCCAAAATTCGTAATCAGATTAATGATTTTTATCTTATACCTATCATTTTTCCATGTGGGTCATAAATATTTAATCACATAAGGAGTTTACTTAGGAACCTAAGAACAATCTGTATGTTTCTGTAATTTACAGTAATTTCAGGTGACAAGTAAAATCAGTGCAATTAGGTACTATTAAATCCACTTAGGACTGTCGAATATAGATTAATTGTCTCTTCTTGTTTTTGTAGTCCCAGACTCTTAAATTTTATGTGTATTCCTAGAATCTATTTCGATATTGATAGGCGCATATTATTTTTTAATAAATATTTTTTTTTTATTATTTCAGTTACTCATGTTTACTGCATGCAATCGCCTTCTGGTGTCACACGGCCGGCTAACCTGTCTCTACTCGCTGATGTTCTACAACGTCATCACCTACTCCGTCAGCTACATACGAGAAATATGCACCAAAGAAGACTGGTCTCCTTACGTTAATGTAACTCGCCATTCCAGAGTAAAGCACCTCGCAATGTCCGCGACCAAGATTGTTTTAGAATGGACCAAAGCTGTCACTTTTATAGTCACAATCACTTTTATTCTTCTGACCTTCGGCTTGGAACAGGGTTTGGAGTACTACCGTCCTAACGCCCTGTATGTTCTCGTGACTGCTACATACTATCTTCTATCAGAAAAGACATTCCTCGAACTTTGGCCTATAGGTCTCTCAGCGTTAAAACTGGAGAGACTCGAAGGCATGGAGGCCCTGTATTGTGGAGTTTGGGCGAGAGGTATAACGACAATGTTAGCGATACCCATCGTGCCAGCTCTAGCATGGTATGAACGCTGGAGACTGGCCGTGCTAGTGTTTTACGTTTGTGTATATATACAAGGTAGATATAGACTTGGAGAAGCACTTGTAAAATTGAACGAAGCGTGTGGATCCCTTGCCAGATTTCGACGTGCAACAACTGAAGAGCTATCTACTCTCGAAGACGTGTGCGCAGTATGCCTTGGCACCATGAAGGCGGCGCGTGTGACGCCGTGCGCTCATTTCTTCCACGCCGATTGTCTGAGACGGTGTCTTTCTACTTCAGATAGATGTCCTATATGTGTACGACCCTATGTATTTTGTTGATCATTAGCAATGACGTGCTCTGGATAAGACTGCTTGAACTGAAGAGAGCAGACACAGAATCTGCTACTCGCGGACTATCGCGTCATCGTTTATAATGGTGATCTCTATTTTTGTAAAAGTATTCATGATGAATATTCAAGGATGATGGCGGTTTTTGACTTTTATTAAGTATAAACAGGTTGCTAAAGACAACGTGGATTAAAATCTTAACTGTAAAATTTACTTTGACTTTTGAGTTCATTCGCAGTTTATTTCAAAAATAAATTAGATAGTAGTATCTTACGGATAATATTAAAAAAACAGTTTCATTGCAAGTTTTACTGGTTACTATCTATAAACTATAGGTTTATAGATCATTATGTGATCGTCATGTATTTTAAGTATTATTATTTATAGGATTATTAACTTAAAAACCAGAATGTAACTTATTTTTAACAGTATTACGAAATGCTTTCATGATATACCTATATTATTTTTTATCTCTGTTAGTACGGCCTAAAGAAAATAATCTCATTTTCTATTTTGGGGTCAAAACCTGAACATATATTACCTAAACCCCCGTTATAGTTATATACCTCGCGCTTCTATATGTGACATACTATGTAATCAATTATATTTTTTATGAATATACTTTATAAACATGTTTTATTGTGTTTATTACCCGCCAATCGTCAAATATCGAACCAAAGCTTATGCGAGAAGAAATTACTTAAGTATATTTATAAGTATGTGTCAATCTGCGACTATTTTATAACCTAAAGAAGGTCGTCATTCAAGTTTCCTATCGCTGGGATATGATTTTTCTTCTAAAATGGCAAATGATAAGATTGCAGTTTATATGTCGCCGTTCAACTATGCATTGGTAGAATATATATCTTTATTGAACGAAATTTATATCAGGACATTTATAATTTAGAACCATCGTCACCTGTCCCACTGTTGGGCACGGGGCTCCTAGAGAAAGCGAGGTTTTTAGGCTGGTTAGATTTATAACGAACGGAGTATTCGCAATACAGAAAATTATATAATACCTCGCAGCAAAGTCGGATTAATATCATCTCAGAAGACCATTCTCCACAGCCCAGTGGTAGAACCAATATAGTTTAACCGGTGAGGTACCACCGCCTCACCTATTTTTACCGTGAGACACTTCTTGCGTTTTGGTGGAAGACTGTGGTTGCCGGCTAACTCTTATATGAGACGACCAACTTAGTTCTCGCGAGTAACAACGCACCTGTGATCGACTTCAGATAGAACCGCTGTTCTATATGAAGTTGCTTAGATGCCTATGGGCGGTATCAAGTGTATATCAAGTGGACTGCATACTTGTTTACTACTTTGATCTGACAAGAAAAAAAAACTGCGAAGGCTATCACACAGACGAAGTGTGAGATGTTTAATAAAGGAATTCAGCAAATAATGATGATACCTGGTACGATTTTTAAAGTCAAGCAGAAGTTTTATTTAACAACGACGATCTAATTACCAAAGTAGCTCACAAAATAGACTGAGATTATTGAACAGTAATATCCATTTTGAAATATCAGCCTTTCATAAGGGTACGGTCCAAGGTTTGATTCGATTTTTGTAATTATTAGAAATTAAATTCCTATCACATGATTTAAGTGAAGGAAAACATGTGGGAAAACTCTGAGAGATTTTACACGGAGTTGTGCGTAAGAGTTTCAGGAAAAGTGGATTCAATAAGCATTTCTCTATATTAAATAAGCTTCGGGTATATTCCATTATTGCAGAGATTTTAGTTTTAATCTCAACTCAACACTGATAACTGTGAATAGAAACTCAAAACTCCCGCTCAAACTGGAAGCTCGTGGGAACCAACATGGCGGCGTTTCCATGACATCATGCGATTACGTCATATAAACACATATGCTGTCCCTATCAGACCTGCGACGTCGTACCTACGAAAATGAGAGGAAAGATTTTAAACTTGTTTTCGTGCTATCTTCTTCTGCCTTGTGCAATTTCTGAAGCGTAGTTCCGAAATGCCAAAACAGAATTAATTTCATGAGAGTCAGTCTGTATGCCTGCGCGGTTCTGTAGCGCGGTGTGAAGTGTTGAATATGCAAACAGAATATACGATTAAAAAATAAATACGGCACAATGTTTTATCAAAAAATGTTATAAACGAAAATGTGAACTGTTCTTTCTTGACTTTATTTCAATCGATCAGTGTAACTGTAACACAACTTTTGTTGGATTTTGCTGATAACAGGTAGGCTAGACACGTTTCTGTTTTTTTTAGTATTGATAAATAAACGAACAGTGACTTTTGATAAAAACGATAAACGCAGTAATCGCAGTTTTTTATTCCACTAACATTATATTGCCTCATTTATATCTATTATTAAAAATATCCTGCAAAGCTATGGCCATGATGTTATGAATACGTATTTTTTCTAAAACAGGAATTTACGCTGCCTTTTTGTCGGTAAATCCTGTAACTGGGAAATCAAATCTTAACTTATGGTGTAGGTATACTTATTATCCTATAGTAAATGTCATACTTACCTATATATCACCCTCTGCTATACTTACCTATGTTAGTAGTTAAGTAAGAGTTATTAATTTAAGTTACTCATAATCATACACACAATCTAATTTAATTTTGAAACAAAAAATGTACATCTTCGTCATAAAAGTGTAATGTGTCTTAACTTAGCTTTACATTATGATCTTTAAGGCCTAGCCTATTTTGCTCCTTGACCTTGCTCAATTTAGTGACATCCAGAGGTCAGAGCTCATATGACGTCATCTCCCGGATCCTCCGCATCTGCAGCCAGCCTCCACCGTCTGCTGCCTAACTACAATTAATATTAAAGCACAAAAACCACTTAAAATTTCAACTATTAACGGCATTAATCAATAGTTTGATAATAGTTTCGTTTGGTATTATTTTTTCTAATAAGTCGGTATTTTCATTTGCATTTAGTTGATTAAGTTAAGTAGATGTTAACTTTAGTTCTTCTTAGAAGTATGTCTATTACGTCCTGTTATTTACCTTCTCATGAGACAAAGACATTCTAAATTCTGGTAAGTAACATTAACAAGCTGTAACATTTAAGTTGATATCAGTCCAGTAAACCATACTCCAGTAGTATCGTATAAAAAATATAGGTTGACCCCGGTTGCGCGCATTGCAAGTTATTGAATCGAAACTGAGCAGCATTTTATTTGTGCCTTGTGCATTCTGTTGTACTTTATAATAAGCGATTGCATCAATATCTTACATGCCTCCTTTCGCCCTTTGAATATAAATAAAACAAAATTAACGATGCCGAACATTTAAAACGAACATTTGAAGTGAATGTAAAAACTATAGCATCAATATACTAATTAATATATATATACTTATAATAAAACTGGGCAAGCAAAATAAGTACAGAAAAACGTCAACTGCAAGTGAATTGATGACGCAAAATATAATGAGATCATTTAAACTACTTAATAACTACACAAACTTTACTCCTTGAAATTGTAATAAAGAAAACTTACGCACACAAGAACTGCGACTTTTATTTATTATACGTATTACATTAACCCTAACTAGCAATAATAAATATTAATACTATTATTGTTAACGCTAATGTTGAAGTTTATTTTTCCTTGTTCGACTCATACTACAAAAGGAACACGTAAGAACTTTGACAGCATGAAAACTACATTATTTGTTATAAAGTCTTAAAGTAAAACAGTTAAAAAGATGAATCTATTAACTCCTAATTATTTTTACAGCGTGACAGCTTTCAGTGGGGCTGAAAGGACCAAAGGGGGCGGAAAAAAATGTAAAAAACATTTTACCACTTAAGGCGATAAAATTTCAAAGAGAACCTTAATTTGCCAGTATTCCATTGGTTGGGTTAAAACCAACTCACCGATCCCTCACCTTAAACGAAAACTCTAGATCCTCCGGTTTATCCGGATGTTGGGTTCTTGTGAAGATAATTGCTGATTATGCCACACCTCTATGGCAAGACCAACAAAGCCGAATATAAAATAGCATTACGTCATCGGTTGACGAGATTAGGTGCGAGACGCGTTGAATGTGTAATGTAGCTACAACATGGAACTACGTATATAATTATATATTTAGGTAGATGACCGCAATAGCGAGTTGTACGACATCATGTTTGCATGGTTAGTCATCCCTAAAATTGCATAAATATGAAAATCTTCTATGTCTCCGGAAGCATATTTACACTTAGCCAAGATTTTAACATATTATTATAGTATGTGGAGCGCATGTAAGCGCAAGTGAGGTCGAGAATTAGCAAGATAACTACGACGATGACTACCTGCCTATTTTAAACTAAGGGATGTACCGATTTTTTTATGACGCAAATTACCCCAGAAAAAAATCGGTACATCGCCGATTTATAGAAATCCCAGTAGGTACATTCGTTTGGAGACCCCAAAACTTACCTTTCTCTGGTTACAACCTTGTTCTGGTTACAACCTTTGTTCCTCCTTGGAGTGCCTATCTTATTTAAGTATGTTGAAAGAACTTAATCTCTTCTTAAGTTCTAACAATAAGACAAAATGTAATGCAGTATTGACGGATACGTCAAAACGAGAGTCCCCAGAAAAGCTCCTATGTTTATTGTTACAAACCTAAATTAGCTTAGTTTCTATCATTACAGCATTAAATACGAGTTGTCGATGTTGCGTCTTTTTTCTTGTGATGTACCTACTTCTTTACTTTAAAAGTTGTTGTCAAACTTCAGACGTTTACCGAGCTTTTAAAAATAATTGTACATATCTTTTGAAATACATTAATGACCATCGTTAAGCTAAAATTCTATGTAAATTCCAACATGCGATATAGCGGATTGCAATCATATTTTAAAGAGATGATCTCAACAGACTGGCAGACGTGCTAATGAAAAGCAAGTCTAATGAATCAAATTAGACTTGCTTTTGGATGAATTAGAATCTATTGAAACAGACGGACCACGCATACAGTTTGGCTACCAGCCAACATAATGGTGGTTAAATCGAACATGTTTACAAAAATCAACTCAATGTTTAACTCATATTCATTCCGTATTGAATTTACAAGTAAATTCGTTATTCTAGTTCATTAGTGTTAAATATTTAGTAAATCAGAATTATTTATAGATGTATCCAGTATTTTTCAATACTACAATTCTAAAATAATTGTATTAAATTTACAATCCTATGGCGTACCTATTTAAAACCTTAACCTATATATTCGTGGACGTTCTGTCAGTGTTGCGAAATGTGTTATATACAGTGCTAACAAAATTATGTTGAAAAGATAACATAGATAACACACTAATGTTAACGCGGAAAGGATGCCGAAATTTAAAAAAGATGAGAAATAGTTTCCATCGCAAGTCTCATCATGTAATAATATGTTTATGAACAAAAACATTAAGTAATCAATGAAGGAGTTTATGAGAAATAATATAGTCATACAAAGTTAACCAATATGCAGGACCATTAATATTCACAGAAGGCCCTTGAACATTAGGATTGATAATAAAATCTATGAAAAAGTCATAACTACCTACATTTTTACTTCTGGTCCAGAGTGAAACATATCCTGACACGTTGACCGCGCTAATTCACGAATTTTCAAAATAAATGCTTATTTTCTTTAAGCTCGCCCTCGGTTCATCATACAGTAGCCATCATTGAAGTTTGAAATACTTCAACAAGTAGCAAGTACCTACCCACGCGTACACAAACTCCTTGACACTTCACAATTATCACAGAAAAAAAGAAAGTACTTTACCTGGTATCTGCATTGCATAAGAACATCTATCGCTAGTATTACGCCTATATACAGCAGTAGCACTACAGGACGCTAAGGTTGGCTAACTGCCAGGACCTAACAAGATCCTAGAGCCCCGAGCCGGATAGAGTTTAAAACTTCCTTTCTAACAAAACGAGAAACACATAAATCAAAATGAATATTTGAAGTGAAACTACTTTAGAAACATTGATATTTGAAATTCGATAAAATGTCTTAAGAAAGCAGTTGTCGGCAATATAACTAGACTGAATGACAGTATCCTTTTCTGAATCACGTTAATGATTTTACTTCATAGCTTGCATAATAGCTCGAGTTTGGTACACGATATAAGATGTCCGAATATGGCTGAAGTAATTACTAAATAGATTTAAAAAAAGTGTTATAATCCTCAGAAATATTTTATTATTTTTAAGTTTTACGTCTACCTTGCTTACGTGTACGAATTGCACACACATACACACACACATATGACTTATAGACTAGGTGATGTAAAAATAATTTTTAGTCGGTCCGGTAAAATAGATTTTTATAGACCAGGAAATAAGCTGACACTTGATTTATTTGTTACCAGAAATTTCAACAAGGACATGCACTACCATTTTCATTATACCCATATCAGAACATAATTTCGTGCCAACTAAACACAAAAGGAAAAATCACTTCTATTACCTTAAAAAATATTATCTTAAAAACTAACGACACACATCTCTCGCTATTGTATAAAGTGCCGCAATGCTGAGAAAAATTACCATATTTAGGTATAATGCTGACTTCGCTTAAAAAAATCTCAAACACGTGGTAATAAGTAGGTAAAATGAATATAAGTCCGATTTTACATAAAGTTATCTTACTTATATTCAGATAAAAATTCATTCAAATTTATTAAATTACCACAACTCTAGACGACGTACCTAGTACTGGTCATAGTCCCCACTTAAATGGCACCACTCTAGCTGTTCATGTTCCAGCTGCCTTCTCCAGTTCATCGGTTAACCTGGTCAGGGAGGCGCCTTTGCTCCGTTTGCTTAAACGTGGTAGCCACTCGAGGACCTTTCTTACCCATCGGTTATCGGTCGTTATAGTGATGTGGCTAGTCCATTGCCACTTCAGGAACTAATCCGTTGATCTACGGATTTCATCGTTGCGATTCATGTCTCGTAATTAAATTCAAAGCTGGAGAGGGCTAACGTGCCATAGCCACGCTGAGCGACTCTAAGCTTTCGAGTGAAGCCTACAGTTTAAAGACCACGTTTTGATTTCAGTTCCATTGTCTTCTATAATGTAATTGATATTTCACAACAATATCTCTCTCTTTTTATATTTTGTGTAATAATTACGACAACTTTCCAAAAGTTTCGTGCGTCTACAATAAATATTAGAAACACATAAAAACACTGGCGACTTCCAAGTCCTTGAGCCCATCGAACAGACCAAATCAATATTAAGGCGGTAGGCGATGACCTCTTTGCGGTGGTAATTATTCAAACCGTTGTCGCGAGGCCGTGCCGAGTGTCTTGGGACATCCTGATAGCAAATACTCATGTAATTATTGATTCGGGGGTGTTACCGAAACAGTTATAATTATAGGTGATAAGTGTGGATATATAACTCGCTCAGACTGAAACATTACCTTAAACTGATGTCAGTAAGTAGTGGCATAGATGCCAAATGATGCCACATTTCAAGGTGATGCAACTCTTTTATATTTGACTCCAGAGGAACAACCAACGAATCTGTTTCTGTTCAATAACGTTAAGTTGTTTAGTGGCCTTAAACTGATAATGCTACGAGTATATAGGATATATCTTTAAACAAGGTATTTTAATAGTTCTTTTGGAAGTCTAAATAAACTCAATGAATATGTTATGTGATTAACCTCAGATCGATGTCCAATCGTATCTGGGGTAAATTATTGTCTATAATAATTTATCCCAGACAAGAGCTAAATATATACATGCATTCATATCGATCGTCTTAGTCCTCAGGAGTAGCAACGCACCTGTGATCGACTTCAGATAGAACCCATGTTCTATGTATATTAAGTTGCATACAGATGGTCATCGGCGGTAGTTACCATCAGATGGACTGCATGCCTGTTTACTATTTCAGTCTGATAAAAAATCTATATTATGAAAAATCTTCTACGGTACAGTTAACAATGTTCGCCTTATATATCTTATTATTCTTACATGCTTTTATCCCTGCTTGAGCATGATATTTAACAAGCTTTCCATGTATTTTCGAAGTACTGTATAATTTCCATTGTGTGTTTACTGCTCATTAATAATATATAACGCATGGCGTGGGATAATTTTACTAATGTTACGTTTCTTTTGTTTCAGAACAAGAATGACATGAAAAATGACGATAATATTATATGACTACTATGAATTGGAGGAGAGAGCTTCAAGACATCTTAAAGCGTGGAAAGGTACAAAGAGCTTAATGACTTCAATTTAAAATTCAGTCTCAATCGAGTCAAAATAAAATATATCACTAAAACATCACACTATCACGAAAACACCGCAAAAAAAATTTACACCTGAGAGTTCTGTAAGAACTTCTAATTCGCGCTTGGTCAGCATAGTTAAAAAATCTTAACCCCTTTTATAGTGCCTTTCATGAATCCCTTTCTATTCTCAAGGAAAAACGAAATGGAACAGAAATAGGTTGATCATGTCGTCGACTGTGATAAAATTATTTATTAGTCGGAAGGTACATCCTGCAACCTGCAAATTACAAAAGTGCTATTAAAATTATGACATCGTAGCACAATAATTAACACGTTGAATATATTTAAATAATACAATAAATTGCACTCACCCAATACCTTGAACGTTAGTGAGCATTGAAATGTGAAACTGATATCGTACATAATATATTATGTGTATGGCAATGCAAAATTGCCAAATATACTGGCTCTTATCACGCTCGAGCGGTGAATATGAGCAGGTACGTAATACAACGGTAATACAATTCACAACCACGTGTCATTCTAGTGCTTGCCGTTGTATTTTTTTTATAAGAATAAAGTAGTAGTTTACGGCGAGTAGAGAAGTTCAATGTAATTTGCTATTTTTTCTTTATAACATGGAAGTAGCTACAGCATGCTCCGAGCGTGCGGTCCACCTGGTGGACGTCTCGGACAGCCCTAGATATAGGGCGGGGCAAACCAGGATCTATGCCCCGGGCGGCAAGTTCAGAAGGCGGCATATTCAAATCTTGCTAAAACGAATGCGCAACTCGTAATTGATTTAAATTTGACCATTAGGAAGCCTAGTCAATGGGAAGTGCAACTCTTGACACGTATACGTTTTAATGACCACCAATTATTGGACATTTTAATGACTGAAATAATGGTAAAAAGAAATTCAAGTGGGCAGGGGCGGCATTTTAATTTTTTTGCCTCGCTTAAAAATAATTGAAGAATCGGGGCTGGTCTCGGATAAGTATATCTCCTTTTCCTAACCTTTCAGACAATGCATCACTTTGTTATTATTAGACAGAAATTATTTTTGAACATCGTAAAATCTTTTGTGGTTCGACTCCTGAATGTTTGCCTAATAAGCAGTATTAAGCGATGCTGGGTTCTTGTCAAAGGGCCTGTAACAACGTAGCTGTGGCTAATCTTAAGGTCACAGGTAAGGTGACAGATAAGACTGATCTTAAGTGGGATTGATTATTCTATCGGCAGAAGTACCACTTACCATCAAGTGTACTGCATGTTCGTTTGCTACTTCCATATTATAAATAAAAAATACAGTCGAATTGAGACCCTTTTTTGAAATCGGTTAAATAAAGATAGTACCTATGGAACATGTATGTATGAACTTCATAAGAAAATACAATCGTTTAAGAAATAACACGTGATATGTTTTTTGTTGCAAACAAAAATAAACCTTGAGTAATGGCTCACCTCACAGCTCCGTTATTATGTACTGTATGATATGTATGTATTAAATATAACTTCCAAGTTCCACTATGTCCTATGTGTCGGGACAATTTGATAGGTCAACATGGGATTGTCCTTTTTATGTTTACAGATAAACACAATCAAAAACGGTGTATCTATGTTTTAAGAAAATGGCATCCTTCCCTGACTTAACTAAAGCCTTAACTTTTAACGGTACAATACCGTAGTAGACCGTATAGTATAATATAGTATTGTATACTATATTATACTATACGGTTTACGAGAAGTTAATAGAAAATTGTAAGGCCATACATACAAAATAGGAACAAAATAAAAATAAGCAGGTGGAATTTCTACTGAATTGAAGATTATTATTAAAGTTTCTGAATATAATGTAAAAAAAATGTCAAAATCACAGTGATTTTGAAGTAATAATACTGTATTTTTTATCTGTATTCTTCCGTCTGTCCCTTTTGATATATTATACAATATGCATTGAATACGCATAGCTATAAGATTAATGTTGTTTGTAGCGAATCCATAATGTTGTAAAGATAGTCGTAAACCCGTAACCTCAACCCACCAAACAATAAAAGTTAAATATAACCCCGACAACATTTAGGACGGGATATATTCGGTGAGCTTGGTAATCGCGGCCACAGCCAGTAGCCAATAACACCACAACACACATTTATATACAGACCTACTAACTGACCCTACAGACTGTGACCTTTTTATTTTTATTTTCTTTTCATTGTGCTGTACATAATATTCTTCGCCAATAAACATTATTTCTTCTTCTTCTTTTTTACATAAATATGAAGTAACAAACAAGCAACCAGCCTACCTGATGTAAGTGGTTATTGTCGCCTATGGACATATGTAAGCAACTTCATATTCAACAGGGGTTATATATGAAGTCGACCACAGATGCGTTGCTACTCCCGAAAACTGAGATGGTCGCCTAATATAAAAGTGAGCCGGCCACACCCTTCCACCGAAAAGCAGGAACTGCTAAACGCTCCTAGATTTCACTCCACGAAAGAAGCGACGCATCTGTGATAGACTTCGCATAGAATGCCTGTTCTATATGAAGTTGCTTACAGATGTCCATCGGCGGCAGTAACCACTTACCATCAGATATACTGCATGCTCGTTTGCTATATAAAAAAGTAACAAACAATAAATAAATGCGTAATCAATCTACGCATTCGTGAACAATGCAATAAACAAGGAAAATAGTTTATTTTTATACAATAAGTACTAGTTGTGCCTCGCAGTTTCACTCGCGTTTATTAGAGAACAATCTATTAAAAACAAACAGCTTGATATTATAGCCTAAAGCCTTCTACGATACTATTCAACACAAAAATATTTTTTCAATTCGAACCAGTAGTTCCTGAGATTAGCGCGTTCAACCAAACAAACACTACGACTTTATAATATTAGTTTAGAAGTATAGATTTGCATTATTGATGTTAAAGCAAGAGGTTGTGAATTACGTCTTGAAATGTATAATAATTTTTCATATTCATACGATCTCCCACATCATTGTGATTTCGCAGTTTTTTGCTTAAGTATAAAAAACGACATGGTTTCAAACATTGATGTAGACGCGAAAGTAAATAATAGATTTACACATTGATTGTTTATAGAAAACGATAAAAACGTACCTATATACGTATAAAAATATCATACTTTGAAACAACATAAAGAAGCCTCCTTCTTCCCGTGAATTTACGTTAAGTTAGGTTAGAAAATTATGAAATTCTAAAAAACATTAAAAAAGGAGTAACGCCTACAACACAAAGCCAATAAACAACAAAATTAAATCAGTTTCGTGCATTCTACAGTGAAAAAAGTAATAAATTATCTTACACTGTTTCATACGTCTCCAAATTGGCTTTTCATTTGAAATAAATTGGCCAGATGCCAAAGTTATAATGTAACATATAGCATATATAAAATACGTTTACATATTCGGTCTCTGGGTTAATTTTGGCGCGTTGAACTCTGCCAAATTATGCCTGAATGTGGTAATACTAATATGATAATCCTAAAATACTAGCACAGATCTAGTTCAATTTATTATAAATATTATTATTCAGGTTACGCAAACAGGCGCGCCCCTTTTTCTGCAATTATGGTTTGAAAATTTTCACAACAATCTTACACATTGACGGAGTTTAAATAAGTATTCGTGTACGTGACGAAAATGTAAACCATTCCCAAAGTGGTGGACCTAAGGGTCTCACCGTTGGCGTGACAAAAAATTGGGGGAGCACAATGTGTATGCGAGAGTTCGCGATAATTTATCTGCTTTTAATAGTGAATAACTAAAATAATAGGTTAACTTCACCTATTAATGTAGGCCACCGCCGATGACACCTTTTTGTTAATTGTCAAATCGTGGAGTTGCTGGTGTCATAAGCTAGTAAGATTTTGCGACTTTTGTATTTTCTTCTTCGTCACCGGTGAAGACTAGACGAGTAGAGTGGAAATATGGTGAAAATGTAGTTGCAGGGGTCCACCAGATGTCCCTGTAGTTCCGGGACCAGAATAGGGTTACGGTATCCCCTGCCTGTCGTAAGAGGCGTCTAAAAGGAGGCTTCCGGGGTTGCGGGTGGTAATAGTGGGAGCTCGAGACGTCAAGCTCACCCTCAGTAAGTTTGCTTAACGAAAACGTGTTCGTTTTGAAAAAGTTTTTTTTTATTAGATTAAAGTACCTAACAAAGGAGCATGCAGCCCACCTGATGGTTATTGGTTTTTGCAACTCACGAGCATCTGTAAGCAACTTCATATAGAACAGAGATTCTATCTGAAGTCGATCACAGATGCGTTGCTACTCCCGAGGACTAAGATGGTCGCCTCAAATATTAGTGAGCCGTAACAACACTGATCGTATCTGGGGTTGATTACAGACGTCCATGGGAAGAAGTCATCACTTACCATCAGATAGACTGCAAGCTCGTTTGAAATGCCCATATTATATAAAAGAACATCATACTTTTACCGAAGAAAATTAAAAAAAACCCTAATAGCTTTTAAGAAAAAATCGATTGACAGACAAAAGAAGAAATTAATATAATTACAAGTATAAATGTTCCAACAGTATTTCCTTTGTACAACGATATTTTTGATTGCGTAATTTACCCGCTTGACGACCCGCGTGGCGGAGCGGTCAGCATACCGGTCTCACACGCAGTGGGGTCCAAGTTTTATCCCCGGCCAGACAGACAACTGAATGATGAGTTTTGTCCCTATTCTGGTGAGTGTTTGTGTATTCGTCTTTGTTGGTCCGTGGCACCGACGACACAGGAGAAAATCGTAATGTAGGGCTATGAGTGTAGAAAGCTTATTAAACCTAACTCAACAAATCTCATCTAGACATTCTATATCCGTGGTATACTCGGCCGAACAATGTTGATGATTGTGTACTCTGTAATCCAGTAAAGCGAACGGATTACGATTTTAATCCCGCTGTACGTTTATTAATAGCGATATGACGATAGGTATCTCCAATGGTGATGTGGGCGATAAATCTCGCAAAACGTGGCTACGTTTACGCTTGCTCAGTTGAGAGTGTATATCGATATCTACATATATGGCGGATGTATGTCGTTCTGGCCGAAACGAGTATGGTTCAATCAGAACGACATACATCCGCCTTTGAAAAATGAAAAATGAAAATGTTTTATTGATCAAATAAACAGCTACAAAACAAGACGCGTCCTTGCGTCTTGTAATATAACCCTGTACTGGGTTTGATTGCCCGTATTACTGGATACCCTGCTCATCACCAGGGCAAGTAATTAATTTAATCAATTAAATGCAAAAAATGCCTGTTTACATAAGGTGTTGGAAATAGATGTACTTTGGGCATCTCGATTGTGCCATGTGCTCTCCTCAGACCTATATGATGGTCGCTTTGCTACTTATGCTGTCAATGGCCAAATGGGCACCAGACTCACTTTAATCATAAAAGACATCCATGTTCTATAATAAAACATCAAAGAGTTTCATTAAACTTATTTAGATTATTATATGGATTAGTAAATAATTATGTGTTATTATACAAATAAAAATAAATTAATAAATAAAAAAATAAATATACCGACATTTCACTGCTTTGGTAAAACGGTCGCCATACTTACCTAAGCCTTTATTTTTATTCGGGTAAGATTTTTATTTCTTTATTGTCGATATTTGACCCAGTTACACGCAACCTTTAAAAACCGCTTATCGTGAGTACCTGTTATATATTAATATCTATCAATGTTTCCATAAAAGTCCTATATAATTCACACTATAACTCGCGGATATTCCGGGTTTGATCTCCATTTAAGGGAACATCTGCAAGATGTAAATGTTCTAGATCTGGGTATTTCTGTTGCCATGATACGCAAAGTTGGTCCTTGAAGCATGCGAACAGCTTATTATTCACTAGCTGCGCCACGCAGTTTCACCCGCGTTTATTAGAGAACAATGTATTAGGAGCAAACAATGTGATGTTATATAATCTAAAGCCTGCACGATAAATTTACTTTTCAACATAAAACTATTTTTTCAATTCGAACCAAACAAACTCTACTGCCTTATAATGTTAGTATAGAATTTATTAATATATATATGGCAATCTATCGTTATTTCGTATATTGCACTAATTTATACAAAAAAAAAATTACATTATTCTAAAGTGAAATTGATACTTATTTGATTTCATTATTGACATTAATTTTATTTATATCCGGTGTCTAAAATCATTTTTCACTCTATTGAAGGTAAATTGAATAATTTAAATCTACTTCAAGTACGTGTATTTTTGTAGATTTAAATCGAAGTTCTTATCTCAAAACTTGTAACGTCATTATCATTATATATTTACTGAAAATGAAATCTATGTCACGTCTTTTAATTTGATTAAACGGCCTACAACAAGGCAAAATAGCCTGACAACCAATACCACAAGTACAACTTTTAACCTGAATTCTTACGCACCGAACTTTGCATTATTTTTGATTTACATAAGCTAACCACTGGATTCCACGTTTGCGCTAATTTAAAACCATCTTCTCTGTTAAAGTTCTTAGGGTGTTTTTTGATCTCTATTGCTTCTCTTACTAAACGTGGGAAGTAATGACGCTCAGTAGAGATCACCTGAGGTTTATGTAATTCGATCCAGTGGTTAGTACCGGAACTAAGGATGTGTTCAGCTACCGCAGATTTTTTCGGGTCATTCTTTTTGACTGCGCTGATATGTTCCTTAATTCGTTGTGAAATGGCTCGTTTTGTCTGTCCGATGTAACAGCTGCCACAGCTACAGTCAACTTTGTAAACCCCGGGACATTGGTATGGTATGGTGTATTTTGGTGTACGAAGATAGGCCCCGAGTTTCGAGTTGTAGGTCGACATATCAGCGAAAAGAAATTCAAAAAACCACATATCGTGAGTACCCGTAACATATTAAAATATGTACCTATATGTTTAAAAAAAAGTACGTTAAACATTCATTGTAAAATGACTAAGTATTAAACCATAAAATATGTTCGTGACCTGGGTTGGATGTGAAAATTTTACCTAGCTCAAGAAAGATTTACTCAAGATGCAAACCGAAGGGTATTGTCCCAACTCTTGCCTCGTCACAAAGGTGCAATTTACCGCCCATGCAATTAGGCAGTGCCGCGGGTTGCCGTAAGCGGGTCGCGTGAATTCGGCGCTGCGCGGGATAAAATGGTGCCTTCATTACTGAGCCGGCGTCGACCGCCACCGGAACAATTAAATGTATACAATACAACGAACTACGAAAGCGAGCTTTTTGTCCGTTGCTAAAATATTTTTGTCATATATTTAGACGTAGCGTTTAATGAGCGAATATTTGTTAAAAAATACTGACATGTTCCATAAAATGACTTCGAATTCAGATCCTGTTGGTCAAGGCACGTCAAAACAGCACGTTTCAATTGATATTACGTATTACGTCGATACCCAGCTTTTATGAGAATTTTTCATAATATTCTCAAGTAATATTTTTAAGCCCTTAATCAGTGCTGTAATATAATATAGTAATAGCCCAACAGTAGCTTTTCATTTGTCATGGGCTCCATGAACCCAAATTGAAATGTACATACATACACAGATCTTCAAGATTTCCGCCCGGCTGTACATCAATCCGGATCTTTCTACACTTCCCTCTTCTATTTTCGGCGCCATTTTTAAAAATTATATATATAGCCTATGTCACTTTCCAAACTGAGACGATTGTAATGATATGTCATATGTCACGCTCACAATCCGTAAAGCCGTTTGGGATTCGGCGCGTGCCAAATAAATGGACATACATACATACGCTCGAAAAACATTACCCTCCTTCTGATGTAGTCAGGTAAATGTGGATCATGTCGGCCGCATACTGTAAAAGTATTAGCTCTATGACAATGCCTACGGAACCAATAAATTTTGGACAAAACAATTTTATTTTCAAAAAGGTAATGATGGTCATAAATAATTCTTCGCGCTGTTGTTCCAGTGATAGCGCCGAATAAATTATGAAGTTGGACTTTAATCCCCGATTTACTAAAATAACTGGATGATATTTTAATCTCCATTTAAAATATTTGTCGCTTAATTATACGTTTACCAATTAGTCAACAATACTGACCAGGAAATGATGCAGGTTTATCCAAATTATATTTCATTACACCTATGTATATTAAACTAAATCATTTTTCATTGGCTATTATTATTTTGATAAATATTTCATGTCTGAAGCTAGCAACAGTGTTTTTTATTCGTATGAACTTATATATTTGTAAAATTATTTTAGAATACTTCAGAAACAGTGGCTAATAGATCTCTTTAATATATGGGGCGCGTATCAAGATGAGGCCAACTATTTCCCGACACATTATTAAGTAAGTTTAAAATCAACAGATGTTGCTTTACAACTAAAAAAGTCGCAATAACAATGATTCTCTAACGCTAAACTGTCAGACGTAGCGAGTCTTGAAGAATCACTCAACAAGGCCTGCTGCCTCAAGTTTCGAGTCACGCGGTGCGAGAGTCGAGAGTTATGCAAGTGTCGAGAGTTGTGCAAGTCGAGAGTTGTGCAGTTGTAGAGAAACCAGTTTGCGGCTGCGAGCGATTATGAATAACGACTTTCTGTGTGCTTTGTTTTGTTATTGTTGGATGACTTGCATGCGGTAAGCGGTTACCTTCTTTGCATTTATATTCGTTTCGGTTCTTTCTGGAAAGATATTTACTAAGATTATCAGAACATTATTATCCTACTACTTCTGTATTAATTCATAATTAATGTAAAAGCTGTAACCAAAAAGCATACCACAGATAATTAAAAGTAATTCACTTTCTGGCTCATTTAGGTACAAAGGATATAATATCAATTGTAGGCAGTAACATACTAGCAATATTTTGATAGTAGTTATTGTATGTATCAGCATATTTGAGTAATATTTTTTTACAATTAAAATTAATAAAAAAATGAGACCGACAAAACCGACAAACAGTGTAAAAATACGTTCTAAATATTAGCTGCAAAACATTTATCCAACTACTGTATTATTGCTACACGCATATAAATGGGGAATGCATGCGCTCGTCTGTAATTCCGTTTTTGAATATTTCAATTGAAAGCGCCATGTTAATCAACTTGTCGACGTGAGCTGCATTTTATATTGGTTGAATTTTAAATGTTTCAATGCGTTTGATTGGTAAATTAATTGGGACTTATATTACGGGAAAATTTTATTACGTCGTGTAGTGTACCTCCACACATTTTTTCTATTGTTAAGGAGTTCTTGTGTTGCGGTGGAATGGTGTGGTTGCCGACTTACTTTAACACGTGACGACCAATTTAGTCCTCGAGAGTATCGACGCACCTGCGTTTGACAGACAGAATTTCCTTATAGAATTATGTTATACTAGCTGAACCCGAGGTTTCACCCGCGTTTAAAAGAAATGTAATGTGACATACATATAATTGAACGTTTTTCGATGCAAGCAACGACTCCACAATCCAATTTGATACTTACTTTATACTTGATATACCCTCCTCAAATGCGCTTAATCTATTTTTTTTACATTGTTTCTGTATAAAAAGTAGTCTATGTAATTTTCTGACCCTTATGCGAATACTGTGCAAAAAATCATGCACGGCATGATTTTTTGCACAGTATTTTAAACCAAAAGCCAAATTATTCCACGGGCATCTTATACTTTTTCATTTTAATAAGTAACCTATATGTTATCTCAAAATTTATGAAGTCTGCCGTTCTG
>DWNE01002048.1:0-19931 GCA_018249875.1 Cecropterus toxeus | reverse complement strand
TCTTTGTGTGTCCATGGCACCCACGACACAGGAGAAAATCCTAGTGTGGGGCTATGAGTGTAAAAAGCGTCTTTTTTTTACAGATATCAAGGTTGCAAACAAATTTGTTAACCTGATAAGCCATCGCCATCTATTGGCTCAGTATAAACTCCAAAGATGATTATAGCGTGTAACATTTATTTTTACAGAGAACAAAATGAATACATAAATAAATATTTATTTTCGCTGTCAAATCTCCTAAACTTCGACATTATATACCTACATAACGCCTCACACCATAACAGTAATACATCAAATCGTAGACATCCAAGTAATTATCCAACTGGATGTTTCCATACTATAATTAACGTTATTTCACCACTATCGACTCGACATTGATAAATAAACAATCAAAGAATACATTAATACCGAGATAATGGTTTAATGAACCCGCCCGCACTTTGATTCGTTGGGTACAAACAAAAAATAAATATATATGAGCGTATCTTGATACTGTCACCTTGAACTGAGGGATGTTTGACTATAGGTACCCGTTTTCATTCAACGAGGTAGTTTCAGATTATTTTAAGTAATTTTTAGGGTTCCGTATCCAAAAAGTAAAAGGAACCCTATTACTGAGTTTTCTACAAAATAAATAGCTTATTTCATAGATAACGATGCTCCGATCAACCATAACAGCCGAGATCATAAATCAAGTTCGAAATCAATAAATTTCTATTAATATCTACGCATAGAATTTAAATATTTGTCTATAACTGCAAAACAAATCTTATTTAGACAAATGATAATGTATGCATGTTATTTTTTATATATTTTTTTATAAATATGAAGTAATAAACGAGCAAGCAGCCCATCTGATGGTAAGTGGTTACTGCTGTCCATGGACATTTGTAACTTCATATAGAACAGAGGTTCTATCTGAAGTCAATCGCAGATGCCTTGCTACTCCCGAGGACTGAGATAGTCGCCTCGTATAAAAGTGAGCCGGCAACCACACCCTTCCACCGAAACACAAAAACTGCTTCACGCTTGAAATAAGTGTGGCGGTGGTACTTTCCCGGTAGAACATTGGTTCTACCACCTGACAAAATGTATAATATATGATTCAGAACAACAATTATTAGTCTAACAATTTGTGACTGAGGATGTATGCGTTTTGTTACTGTTTTACGCTAAAACCACTTGTCGGATGTCGTTGAAATTTGACACACAGGTTATGGTCTAGATTAACAAATAGGACACTCATTTCTGTGCTAAACATAACCGGAATAGACGGAGCTGCGGGGATAAACTAGTCAATAATATTTTTATTGTGATCATACGCTATTTTTAAGACATAGTTTATACACGATAGTTACCTATTTTTCTACGATTGTAATTAAATGATATTGAATTTTTGAAAGGGCTAGCCAATTCATGATAACATTTGCATGTAAAGATTTTGAATAACTTAAATATTTCCCGTTTTGACACGTTTCAAGAAAGAATACTATAGATATTTTTTGGTTCTGTTCGAAATTTTGAATAATATTCAAAACTTTAAAAATTGACTTAGCACCTTTACTTTTAAGCCGGTCTTGTGATTGTTGAGTCATAGGTCGAGCAAAGGAAAACTAGCTTTCAATAGATAGCGAAGCAAAGGTTGCGGGTTCGACGCCCGCCACGTATCGCTACTGATACACCTATCGCTCACTAATTATTTTTAATACTTTATTTAATCTCGTTTTTAACTTAGTTTAACATAGATACTTCAAGTGTTCATGTTATTTAGTGAGTTATATGAATTATTTAGCCTTTTCACAGGTATTTAGTGAGTTATATGAATTACTTAGCCTTTTGCACTTATTTAAATTATACGAAACAGTCGGTAGCCTAATTGTATGCATACTAGTAGTCCTGGGAACACATCCTGTCTTTCAAGTGAAGTGTTTATCACATTTGTTACAAATAAATTTGCGTTTAACGGTGGTAAAAATTATAAGATGGTAAAAATCATGAATATACTTATCCTTTCAGGTCTGTATACAATTTTGACTGTAGTTATTACCTCCTTAAATTTCTGTTTAATAACAACATTGTTAAGCGCTATGGTATTTTGGTTTGGAGGATATGGTAAGGCAGACATATACATACATATAACATTAATCTGGAACGGATGAAAAAATGGCTTTAACAAATACTACACGTGTAAATAATAATGTGAAAACACACGTGTAAAACAGCTACGATTAAAACAATTCACTATCTGTTAAATTCAACCCGATAACATATTAGTAAATGACTAAAGTATACATTATCGTCACCGATAACACGCCAAAACCTGTTTAACATGTCCTCCTTTTGTTAGTAGAACCGTAGACGGGGGAATTAAATGAACTCCTAATAAGTAAGTATTAGGTAGGTAGTATTAGTAAACATGGATAAAACAATGACAGAAATACGGATAAAACTTCATTTCAATCAATCGCTTTTTTGTTTGAGAAAATAAACGGGGTATTTGCTGTAAATATTTAATATGTCCATATCTCTATTCAACATTTAGTACGGTATTTTATTAAATTATTAACTTTATGAACAGTTATTACAATTTAAAATAAGATGACATTTTTTTAAACACGGGTGAAATTGCGGGGATAACTAATAAACAATAAACATAATAAGTTAATTAAATAATAAATAATATTATAAAGGTGAAGAGTTTATTTGTTTGCACTCGTTAATCTCACGAACTACTGGTTTGATTTGAAAATTATTTTTATGTTGAATAGTTCATTCAAAGAGAGGCTATAGGCTAACATCACGCTTTGTTTAGTTTTGTTCTTATGTAGTACGTAGCGGGTATAACCGCGAGATACGTATAGTTAGTTAATAACAAATTCGATAAATTATACAATAATGTCTAAATTAAGAAAGTAATGACTATTCCTGTCTCAAAATTATTTTTCTTTTAAAGACGAGGAATTCATCAGGGCATGAAACGTTCAAATTGGTTCAGACAATCGCGTCGAATATGGAGGCCTATAATAGACTTATTTCCACATAAGACCTATGTATGTATTTGACTTATGTCATACTAACATAGCTACTCACATTTACATTGTGCTATAAAATAATACAAATATAAGTAGACGCGTCTAATACGAATTAGGTATAATGTACTAAATTAGAACAAATTTAATTGACTTTACATACAACTATTTACAGTCTGATTTCAGCTTAAAATAAGATCAGATACATACTTTTTGGGTATTGCTAACACAATATTAAAAGTAATAGGTTTCGTTTTTAAGATAGACTTCAATTTTACACGTATAGGCAATAAAATAGAAAATTGTCGGAACAAATCAATCGGCTCGCTTGACGACAAATGGTTGTGAATGGACACCTTTCAAGTCAACTATCTAATTTATGCAATAGTTTAATTTAGTATATAACTATGTATTTATGTATAATATAAACATACTTTCCACTGACATTCTGATACTACGAACTGACTTTTAGTTCAAACGGATCCCGTTTTTGTTCTTATTGTTGTAAATATCAAAAATCTAACAAATGTATATTAAAATCTTTTCAAACGGGTACTTAAAGTAAGATACTTAAATAAACAAGCAATGAGCATGCAGTCCACCTAAGGACTACTTACTTACTAAAAAAAATTGGTTAACATCTATATAATATTATAAAGCAGTAGAGTTTGTTGAACGCGTTAATCTCAGGAAGTACTGATTCGAATTGAAAAAATATTTTTATGTTGAATAGTAAATGTAACGTGGAAGGCTTAACACTATATAAAATAATATTATGTTTGTTTGTTTTTAATAGATTGTTCCCTAATACACGTGGGTGAAACTGTGTGGCACAGCTAGTAATGTATCTTTGAAAAGCATTATAAAACTATTTATTAACACAGTTAATAGATATTGTTAATAAAAATCTCACCTGCTAAATGCTGAAATCGAAAGACACATAATAAAGTAGTATTCGTCTAGTGTTCTGAATTCAATTATAATCATAAATATATTTTTTATCGATAAGAGTAATTCGAGAACCACAAATCATCCGCTTGACGCTGTGAGCGCCATGGCCTAATTTTTCTTGGCCTCATAAGATTGAACACATACATTTTTTTATGAAACTGAAATAGCAAACGAACACGTAGTCCACATGATGATTAGTGGGCACTACCGCCCCCTGTAAGCTGTCATGGACATCGGTAATGAACTTTATACAGAACAGGAGTTCTATCTGAAGTCGATCACAGATGCGTTGCTACTCCCGAGTACTGGGATATTGGATATCATGAGTTTTGCTAAGGTTTGTTCTTAAATCGACAACATTCCGCAAGCCGTTCTACTTAGACTTCAATTGTAAGACTCTTCATCTTAAGATCTTAACTGGGGTTGATTATAAATGTTCTTTGGAGACAATGAACCACCATGAGGTGGGTGAAATGCTCGTTTGCCACCTCTATAAAAATTGTTACAAATGAACATACAGTCCAACTGATGGTGAGTCACAAGTGCCTACCGACAATTGTAATCACCCTCAAATTTTATTGGTACGTGTTAAGGCTACCTGAAATGGACCATAGCAGGACGTTCCTATCAGAGAACTCATTTTGATCATCTCGTAAGCTTACCCATATACTAGTAACATCGTTAAAAACAAGAAAACAAAACTCGACTGCCTAAAACGAGATTTACCCAGGCGCCATTTTTAAAGATAAAAAAATATATAGCCTATGTCACTATGCAAACTGAGACGATTCTAGTGATATGACATACGTTACAATCCGGCAAGCCGTTTGGGCTGTAGCGAGTGTCAAGGAAACATACATACAAACAAACATACATACATACGCTCGAAAAACATTACCCTCCTTCTGTAACAGTCGGGTAAAAAGAGGACCTACTTGGATCACAATATAAACCTACGTCCCTTATCAGACAGTCAAATTTTAACACATCGCTATATTGCTATTTTAACACAAAAAATAGATGTGGTAATGATCACACTAAGTCTAACCACAAATATCAACTTCTTATATGAACAGAATTAAAACGTTGCATTAATTACACATAGTTTAATTATGTATTATTTAGTGGAACAGTTCTTTGAGGAAACTAAATAAGAACAATGACCGATTGAGGAAACCCACAAAAGGGAACAGGGATTAACGAATGGTAACATGTCCGTAATGTACCTACCAGACTAAATAAACCAAAGATTTGCGTAAATCAATTGTTAGAAAAGGCGAAGCTACATACTCGTATTTACCTACTATTTTATAACATATAATAGTTATTCTCCGACTATGAGTCACGTTTTGTAGCATAGGTTTTGACAGGTGGTAGAATCAGTGTGGTATCCGGGAAGGTACCACCGCCACACCTATTTCTAGCGTGAAGGCGTGGTTGCCGGCTCACTTATATATAAGACGACCATCCTAGTCCTCAAGAGTAGCAACGCGTCTGTGATCGACTTTAGATAGAACCCCTGTTCTATATGAATTTGCTTACTGACGACCGCGTGCGGCAGCAACCACTTACCATCAGGTGGACTGCATGTTCGTTTGCTATTTCTATCAGTGCTTACCAGTTTTTAACACCCAATCTATGCGAATATATATTTTCTTTTGACCGACCTCAGTTAGAACTTAAGCATCTTTTTATTAGACATTCATAAATTGTTATTTTAATAAACTTGAATCTTGTTTAAAATATAAGATAATGAATATAAGTCTATGATTTCACTACATAAAACATGTTTACAAATAGATAAGTACAGCACAAATAAATTGTACAAAATGACAACGTTAGCTACATCCATTTTACTTTTTTATCGTTCGCCAGTATGAATGATTACAACAAATATGAAATACAATTGTATGTTAAATATTATAATATAGTGACTGTAAAATATAAAATTAATTCTAAAGCTACATAAATACATATACAAAAAATAGAAAATAAAATTTTATTTTATTTTAGACCAGTCTATGATCTAAATGATCAGTAAAAAATTGCAATGCCGCCCATGATCATCAGTATTCAACTCCGGATATTATCCTAAAGTGCTAACTTAGATCGACCATAGATACATTGGTATTCCAGGTCTAAGGTACAAATCAATTGATGAGTATGTCATCCTTGCAATAGCCTGCAGGCCAGAACAAAACAGCGCGCGAGACTGGTGCTTTAAGGTAGAAATAGGTGTGGCGAAGTTGCCGCCGACGTCGCCACAAAAAAATAATCAAATGTAGGGATAGGTTTTTTTTTATAAAAGTGCAAACAATGCAGTCCTCTTGATAATCTGTAACTGGTACCTATAAATATCTGCAATCAATTGCAAATCGGATTGAACTCCTGGGTGTTAACGGCCTGTTGTTAGAATTGTGATTAATATCCGTTTAGATGAAGAAATCTAAATTTATCATTCAGATGTCTGTCTGGCCGTGATGAACCTAGAACCTCTGGTGTCTGGTATGATCACCGCTCCGTCATGCGGGTGATAATATACAAATTATACAACCGTTGTGAACAAGTAATAAGTATTTTTGTGATCGAACGTGTTTATCAACAGATTGTTTAGTGCTGTGCAGGAATCCCCATAGTATAAACGGCCACGCCACAAAGTACGGATAAGTAGACTTAATACACTTATGAAACTTTGTGTAAGCAGGTTTCCTTAAAATATTTTCCTTCCTTGTTTTTCTCTATAACAAAACATGTTGTGAAGTGTCGCAAAGTATTAACGTTAAAACTCGAAACTCTTCTTCTTCTATTCGTTGCAATAAAAAATCTACTTAGCATTTATTTTTTGATACAATTTGACTTGCTAAATCTAATGATTTAATTCAACCTATTTTAAAATCTCAAAAAGAAGTACGCGCTCTTCAGTATCCATTCCACTGGTGGTCATTTTGGACGATAATATTATTTAAATAACCTTGATATATATATACATTTTTTTAAATAATACATACATAATATACACGGCTGTTTCTAGTATTTATTTAAAGTACACTACATTTTAAAAACTTATTTTCCCGTTTAGTCTTATTGGAACTTATTTAAACTAAAAACATTTTAAGGAAAACTTATTGGCGCTGAAATCTGATTTACCTTGATTGCATTAATCCTGATGCTTGTACAATATATTACATTACTTAATATTACCACTACAATTACTTAAAACTGGTAGATAAAGTAGCGCCCATATAAAGAATTTAAATACTTTCATGAAATTGTAGGATCTCTATCTTTTGCTTCTAAAGTAGAGTTCGATAATTTATTATCTACCATTTTAATTGTCCAATTACACCGTTTTTACCTTTTGACATAAAGTTTTTAGTACAATTGTATACAAATACTTTGATAATGATAACTCTACGACGGGCGCTACCACGTGTCAGGTGTATGGAGTATAAATATAAATATTAATAATATTAGCTTCCAATATGTAAACATAAAAAACCTTTGTTACTTACATAGTCAGTTTGATTAGGTATTCACATACACGTGATGTTTTTGCTATCGAAACATAACTTATAAAAGATTGGTTGTCTATGTACAGTATCAATTTTGAAAAAATCGATAATATAAATTTTCCGACTACTCCTATTCATCACCACTAAGATAATATTAATAAATTGAACGTACGTTCACAGTATATTAATCAGTTATGAATAACTCAATTAACGCTAATCTTTACTAAGTTATAAATAACTCTAAACTCTACTGACTCTACATTTTATCAGCAGAACATTGATATGAATAATACAACTATAATTAGGTATGCAAACTAAGTAAACACCAAAACAGAATCGAGCGAAGCAAAAACAAAACAACTCAAAAGTAGCAACAAACTTTGACAACCAAAGTAGCTGGATTGCAAATGCATTGGTTCTCAAAGTGCACTCACGTTTCAACGGCTTCGGATTGCTCTGCTTCCTTCGTGACATGACCTAGCACGGTGCACCCTTGCCTCCCAACATGACACACACAACACTGAAACCTCGATAACAGAGGAAACTTGAGTCGTCGGCGACACGCGTCCTGCTCGGTCGGGCGCCGGAACGGTACTGGAGGCGTGCTGTGCGGTACCAATTCGCGATGAGCGCGAGGGCTGGCTCAGGCGCCGCCCCTTACCTCCCCCCTACCGTAGCCCGTAGAGGCGTAGCGGCGTAGACTTCCAATTTTCAAAATCTTATCGACTTTCAAAAATTTTAGTTCTAATAATAGGATTACATACTATTTAATTATCAGGTAAAATCATTATTTTCTAAATTTTTCATACAGTTTTGCTATTTTTAAATATTTTTTTGAAACTATTAAATAAAATCGTGATATATTAATTAAATTTAAAACACATCGTCTAAATCTTCTATTTTTTTCAATTGTAAACTTTAAAATAACATAATACAACAACTCAACATATAAAGAAGTTTTATGAAGTTTGTAATGTTTCATTATGAGCAAAAATATTAATATCTACCTTGTTATAATCTACCTTACCTTATAATAAAGATTAATAAGAAAGATTGAGATAAATAAAAGAGAATTAATTAAATTTTATACCTCATATACAAACTAATCCAGTAGCCTTTTAACAATACAATATTTTCTACGCTGTAACTTAAAATAAATAAGCCGGTTCGTAAAATATTTGGTTACATTACAAAAAATAAATTATTTAAATCAAATAAAAAAAAAATCAGTAACCTAATGAAAAAATTAGCCGGCCAGCTTGTTCGTTGTTTCATTCCATATTAAGTTTCTATTCAGAAATCACCTTTTAAGCCAGTAAATGGCACATTCGGACTGTTGTCAGACAAAGCCAGGCGTGTGGCTAATACAACATTCAAACTTCGCTTTATCTACCACACAAGTGATTCGCATTTGGTGAGAACTTTCCTTGAGGTTGGTGATAATTTTTTTTATAATACTGAAGTAGCAAACGAACATGCAGTCCACCTGATGGTAAGTGGTTACTGCCGCACATGGACAATTGTAAGGATCTCCATATAGAACAGGTATTCTATCTGAAGTCGATCACAGATGTGTTACTACTCCCGAGGACTAAGATGTTAGCCTCATATATAAATATAAGTGAGCTGATAACCACACCCTTTCACTGAAATGCAAGAACTGCTTCATGCAACAAATAGGTGTGGTTGTAGTACCTACCATTTCGCTCGAATTACACAATTTCTACCACCTAGAATATGGTAGTATAATGACCTCATTTCCACGTAATCCTCAAGTTTCTGCCTTCCTTTAATTTATAACTTAATACAACAATAATGTGTTACTTTTTATTCTCGTAGCTTTTATAATTAAGTAACGAAAAGGAAGAACCGTTTTCCTTTGTTTTGCTTGTAATTCACGTTCTAATCAACAATCATTAAATATATAGTTTAAAAAAAAACAGGGGCACTTGTAATAAACAAACGTTGCATATAACTTAATGTACCTACTATGAGGATACTATATTTTTGTTCCTTATTAATACAGTCAATCATGATACTACTCTGAATTAAGTAAATTATTAATAACTAGCTGCATCCTCCGGTTTCACAGCATTTAAAATATATAACATAAAAATAAGTTTTGATAAAGAAGGTGGATTTTGAGCATTGATAGCCGAATAGTTGAAACTCGATCTCTTAATAGAGAGTCCGAGACTAAATAAGTTCAAAGCAAACTTCCCTTCAGTTTCTTTTATGTAAAAGTTTCCCTTTAATAAAATAGTAAAAACTGATTAATCAATAATAATAACTCTCCTTGTCATTTGCAACTTCTTGACATCGTTCAATAATATTTAATCGACTTTTTATCTGTGTTGTTTGCCGAAATCCCGCGGTTTCTTATTTAATTTAATAAAAAATCGCGCATAGCAATTGAAAGATATGGAAAGAAGTAAAATTAGCACTACTTTTTGCGGTTTGACATCATTACATTCACCAGGAGGTAGAACCAATGTAGTTCGACCGGGGAAGTACCACCGCCACACCTATTTCTAGCGTGAAGCAGTTCTTGCGTTTCGGTGGAAGGGTGTGGTTGCCGGCTCACTTTTATATGAGGCGACCATCTCAGTCGTCGGGAGTAGCGACACATCTGTGGTCGACTTCATATAGAACCCCTGTTCTATGTGAAGTTGCTTACAGATGTCCATGGGCGGCAGTAACCACTTACCATCAGGTGGGCTGCTTGTTCGTTTACTACTTCATATTTATAAAAAAAAACTCAATAAAATGTTGTGATGGAGTTAGTTTATCTGCTATTAGGCCTTTAGTTTCAAGACGCGCAACTAAATTTCGTTCGAATAGAACGTGGCTAGAATATTAAGCGGAATGTTGTGAGCTTGATTTTAAGTGTAATTTAGGTATACTTCTTGAAGAGTTAATTTTATGATTTTTCAGGTGAAACTTCAATAGAATTGTTGTGCTTTGAAACTCGATGAAATGAAAATAATTCACGATAAAGAAACAAACATATAAATGAGAATGAGGTAGAATAAATTACTCAGTATTTTATGTTCAGCGCGATTCTTCGCAGCGTAAAATACATATATATATTTATTGTGGTACCACAAAAAGTTCGACCGCCCTTATTAACTGAGATTTAGATTTTAATTTCATGCCACTTTAAACACCTAGACACATGAATATAAATTTAAAAAATATATGCAAATGTCTTTTATTACTTATTTTCAATCCTCTAAATCTGGGGGCACGGTAGTGTCCCCACCAAGTCGAGCGCGAAGCATACACTGCCTTACCATCCTTTACTGGAACCATTTCGCCGCATAATGTTTTTTTGCGAATATACGAATATATTTTATATATATATAACAAATGTATACTTTCGTTTTTATTCACTCTCTGTCTATCAATCTGTCTGTAACCAGGCTATATCTGATAAACCGTGATAGCTAGACAGTTCCGATTTTCACAGAATAAAATAAATATTCAAAAAGGGCTCCACTACAACAAACGTAATTTTGTTGTCGTTTTTTAATATTTTTTTATATATTATATGAAGTAGCAAAAGAGCAAGCAGCCCACCTGATGGTAAGTACTCGTAGTTACTGCCGCCCATGTATCTGAAATCGACCACAAATGCGTTGCTACTCCCGAGGACTGAGATGGTCGCCTCATATAAAAGTAAACCGGCAACAACACCCTTCCACCAAAACGCAAGAACTGCTTCACGCTGGAAATTGGTGTGGCGGTGGTGCTTCCCCGGTCGAACTAGACTGGTTCTACCACCTGTTAGTATAATTTTGGAAGTATAAAATAGTCTTGCGAAGCGTACATAGCTTCACGTTCTTTATGATATGGGAGTAGCAAACGATCATGCAGTCCACCTGATGGTAAGTGGCAACTGCTGAGCATTGGCTCATCAAACTCTTACCTGAGGTTAGCCACAGGTGTGTTGCTATCCTTGAGGACTAAGTTGGAAAGCCTCGAATAAGTAAATACCCTTACTACACCCTCCAGACCAGAACACAGCTGCACATAACATTGCTGTTATTATGCAGAAATAGGAGGGACGGGGGAGGAACGGAGGGATAAAATGGAGATAGGGACATACAGTAAGAGTAACATTCTCACAAAAATAAATCAAGTATAAAGAGAGCTTATAATCAAAAATAAGTGAAAAGGTACTACTTATTTCTAAAGAAAAGTTAACATAAGGCAGAAGTGCTTCATATTATTACATATTAAAAAAATATATATTTCTGTAATGTCACCGTGTACAAGCTTATAAATAAAAAAGTTAGGTATTTTGATATAACAATGAAGCGCACTATATAAACTTAGATTTATAACAAAAATCAACCAAGTACAAGTCGTACCTCCGCACGATGGCTTTCGTACATACATATATAAAACGTCAATAAATCACGTTTGTTGTAAGAAAGTCACGTTAAATATTTATTTTATTCGGTTTTTAATATTTGTTGGTATAGCAACAACGGATATACATCATCTGTGATAATTTAAACTGTCTAGCTATCACTGACCATAAGATACACCCTGGTGACAGACGGACGGACCGACGGACAGAGGAGTCTTAGTAACAGGATTCCATTTTTACCCTATGTACGTAATCCTAATAAAAATACAAAAAATCGGACTAGCCGAGTTGTACCTGTATCAAAATTTACACTATAATTGCTAAAAAACTGCAAATCAGTTACAATGCTGTAATCTCGGTTATATCCATCCCTTTAAGAATACTTTGTCGGTAGTTTTCTTTGTAAACACCGGCGTATGTCAAAGGCGGTGCCTGTGATATGCGCTTGCGCAACAAAAGTAGTAGGTTTACTAATCTTCTATTGTGGACCATTGCAGCAAGTGTTTGGTTTGGAAGCTTAGTGTTTAGTGATACCGATTTGGATTTTAATGTTTTTTGTAAAGATATTTCAAAAATATTAGGCGGATGGTTGATTTCTTCTTGATATGACTCCAACGCCAACCTCGCTACGGCTATTTGTCTTATAAAAGTATTTAAACGGAAACAGAAAGGAAACGTAAAAGTGATTTATTGTCTCACTGCTACGAGTAGGCACAGGTCTTCTCTCAGAATGTGACAGTTTTACGCCATAGTCCACCGCACTGGCCAAGTACGAATTGGTAGACTTCACACACCTTTGAAAACTCTTTTTTTAGAGGACTCTCTGATGTGCAGGGTTCCTCACGATGTTTTACCGTAAATCAGTGATCATTAAATTCTAATATACATAGCATCCAAAAATAATCTGTGGAGTGTGTGGGATTCGAACCTCGGACCCTCGATTATAGGTAATATGAATCGTTCCAACTTAGTCATCCGGGGTTGCCGTTCTAATATGACTTCTGCCATATCTGACCCGCGCGTGGCCGAGCGGTTACCATACCGGTCCGAGACGCAGTGGATTCCGGATTCGATCCCCGCCCAGACAGATATGTAAATGATGTGTTTAGATTCTGTTTTGGGTCTTGGTGTTTGTATTCGTCTTTGTTTGTCCATGGTACCCACGACACAGGAGAAAATTCTAATATCTGGAGTGAGCATTATAACTAATGTAGCCAACCGTATAGCATAGTGCTATAGTTCCGTTGTGGGTATTATAAGTTTGTCCTATACTTAGTCATTTACCAAAGCAGATAGAAAAACCCAACTAAATTTATTTAGGGTCCGAAATCTTCACGCACACTGCATACAATCTCTAAATATTCCACATAATATTGGGGACATCAGTATTAGTAAGCTGAAGTGGCAATGGGCAGGCCACATTGTTCGTAGGACAGACAAGCGATGGGGTAGAAGAGTCCTCGAATGGAGACCACGTCTAGGCAAAAGGAGTACAGGCCGCCCCCTGACCAGGTGGACTGATGACCTGAAGAAGCCGGCGGGCTACTGCTGGATTCAGAAGGCGCAGAACCGGTCGGACTGGCGCATAGATAGATAGAATATTGGGGACAGTTGTTTGTATGACGCTTGATCTTACTAATATTATACATGCAAAAGTTTGCAAGGATAGGTATGTGTGTAAAACTGCTTGGAGTATTTCGCAGAAATGTGGCGCACAGATAGTCTATGACCTTTTTTTGGGGAAACCCATCACGGGTTCCTCTCGGCGTGGACGCAGTTAAGAAGATATGCCGGACTCCTACCGGCTAAAGCCTTACGGTGTTCCTCTGGACGCCCTTTGTCGGGACCACGGGTACACTAAAAGCACTCGTCCGCGGTCCCGACGGATATTGTTTATGAACTGGACCAACACATGGGATCAAGGGCATGAGAGGGGCAGGTCAAGAATTTTGTGAGGGGGAGACAGATTGAGACTATGTTATTATTTGAGGAGGAATCTGCTTCTTTACATATTTTTTTTTCATACACAACGTCAACTTCTAAAAAATTATAGATGCATTTTTTTCTTTAGCTTTGACCAACCGGTCTTCTAGGGGAGGGGGGGGGGCAGCTGTACCGCCTGCCCGTACCTGGCGACTTCCATACATGGTACACCCATCACCGTGGTAAACGTGACCAAACAGAGCGAAGACGCGGGAATAAGCTAGTAATCTATCTATATATATATAACTTAAAGGTGACTGACATAGTGATCTATCAACGCATAGCCCAAAGCACTGGACGGAACGGCCTGGAATTTGGCATGCAGACAGATGTAACGACGTAGGCATCCGCTAAGAAAGGATTTTGATCAATTTTACTCAAAAGGGGATAAAATAGGGAATGAAAGTTTGTACAAAACTTTGTGATTTTAATACTTCTTAATGCGAGCGAAGCCGCGGGCAAAACCTAGTAAATATATAGGACAGTAATTACGAATCCGTCTTGTTGAGATATCAGTTAATAATCTTCATAATCCCACCCCGTTACCTGCGGTGTTATTAAGGAGGGAGGGGGGTGTAAAGAAATCCTATTTTCATAGTTCACTTCACAACCGCCGTAATTTGGTTAATACGCATCGTTGCATTGGGCTCCTGGTTTGTACTGGGATTGATGTGATTTGGTACTTGGTTTTAAAAACTATTATAAGCTTTTTTAATTCCGCAGGTGTTACTTTACGCACAAATTATTTTTTGCTGAAACAATGCAGTTCGACCGCGGAAGTACCACCGCCACACCTATTTCTAGCGTGAAGCAGTTCTTGCGTGAGGTGGAAGGGTGTTTTTGCTGGCTCACTTATATATAAGGCGACCATCTCATTCCTCGGGAGTAGCAGCGCATCTGTGGTAGACTTCATATAGAACACCTGTTCTTTATGAAGTTGCTTACAAATGTCCATGGGACATAAAACCCCTGTTCAATATGAGGTTGCTTACGGATGTTCATGAGCGATATTGACCTCTTACCATTAGTTGGAATGCATGCTCATTTGCTAATTCAATCTCATAATAAAAAGAAACTCTACCAGAACATTTTCCATTATTCTGGATTTAAGTTGAACAACCATATAACGTACTTATTTCGACTTATGTACCAGCATAAAAGTCCAGTATGATATGTCCAGTATTATCCAGGCTATCTGTCTAGTAGTTTTTGCGTCAATGAGAAACAAACATAACCACATCGTCATAAATTTTCGCATTTATAATACTAGTATTGGAGAGCTGATTTATAGCAGCAACATTTTTTTAAAATATTAATAAAGATACCTTATCTTTATTAATATTAAAAAAAATACGGTTTAGGGTTGGCGCCTTTAAACTTAACTTTATTAATTCGGGGCCATCTTTTTCAAGAGAGGTGTCTTTGGAATCAAGTATCAAGATCTCTAACAGTACAAAGGCAAAGATGTTTACAAAGTTATTCCATATTTTCAATCAGAGCAGACGGCGCGGGTGTGGGAAGGCGGTTCGTTTCCCTTTTCAACTACTTTGGGTATATTATATACCTTATTTTGTATTTCTAATCTTATACTCCATCTGTGGATTTGAATAAATTGCTACTTTTTGTCTTAATTGCTTGTTGAGGCTGTTATTAATGCATTTTTAATGAATTATACTTTTGATGGTCGAACGCCTTTGTTGTGGAATATTTATGTAAATTCGGGGTTTATGAAAATCTGGTCACTTGAAATAAATATTTTTATAAGTTTATTTTTTATTTGGGTATTATTATATAATTTTAGATTTAGTATGAATATTTCTTAAAATACAAATATGTTAAATCTTATTATTGTTTAGTTAATAGATAGTTTTAAACATAGAACCATGCAAAAACAAATCAGAATCGGGATCAAATCACGTTGGCGAAAGATTTTACTCAAATTCCGAATATACTTATACCAATAAATAGTGCCGACAATAAGATTTATATCTATGTACAAAAATTATCTTAGTAGACAGATTCATTATCTTCATATCATCTTGTCGCGACGTTGTCATCGACAAATACATTAAAACTAAATTCCCCACAAAGATTGCCAAAAGCGCAATTATCCGTAAGTAATTATTTTGAAAATATAATTTGTTTGTTCGCCATCATCCGTTAAATGGTACAATACGTCAGTCCCATGTCGTCCGTATGTCCTGTTATTGAAGCGTTCATAAATCGATAATAGCAAAATTGACTATGGTAATGATACAGCTGTGTTCAAGGTATGTTACTGTCCGGAAAATATGCTTTTTATTTTTTTATATGTGATTATTTTAATGGTCCTGCATTTTTCTTATCAAGTACAAGTATGTACAAGTTATTTATATGTACAAGTTGTTTACATTATCTATTTCTAAGGTGTTCGTTCATCAGCAGTCGACGCCAGAAAGCAACCTTGTCATATTTCTCAAAAAATGAACCTTTAAAAAAATATCGTTATCTTTAAATTAGATGGTTTAGTAGCATCTTATTTCGTAAATATTGAAAACCCAAACTTAATAATATTGTGTTTTAACCATTCTAAGTTTTGTGTAATTGATTTTATGTATAAGTAGGTAGGTAGGTATATCAAAAACTCGTATGTTTTCGAGATACGACAAAATCGCTTTCCTGCATTGAACTGTTGTTTTTCGGTGTAAAAGATGTAGGTGCTATGTATGATGCGATCTTAGTCATCGAGTGTAGCAACGTATCTGTAATCGACTTCAGATAGAACCCCTGTTCTATTTGAAGTTAGTTATAGATGTCCATGGGCATGTACAGATACTTCGGTTACAGTAACGGTATGGCAAGTTCAATAGTTTTTCCGATCTTCAAAATGCCCAACGTGCCATAAAGAAGTCTTCCCTTCAAAAATAAAAACTTATTAAATATACATAAACAGTATCTCCAAAAATCTTACTATCATATGAAATAATAAAAAGATACCTATATTTATGAAGAAAGTTTTATATTTAATCGAATACCTAGTATGTGGGAATTAACAATAAACAAGACTTCTATTTCATTATATGCGTTTAGTTAGCGTATCTCAGTACAAAAATCAACCAGCTTCGTAAACCAATTTACCGTTTATTATGAGAGTATTTTTGCAGCTCGCTTTTAAAACTGACGATCGAGAATTAATCGATGCTATTTTTTATTGAACATATCGATTATAAATTCCTACGTCGAATTTGTACCATAATATTATACAAAAAATGGAGCGCACGCACGCTTAGGAAACAAAACGGTTGAACTTCCTTAAAAACAAATCAGTGAATGTAGGTCTCTGGTACAGTTACCTACCAGTGATTGAACGCATAACAGGATACCAAAAAAATACCAAATGGTCTTTAATTGTTTTTATTGAGTGAAATTAACTGCAAAACATTCGGTTACTCGAACATACTGATGATACTTCCAAGAAGGCGGGAGCAACGCTCGCCCGCGCGGAAACTGTCACAATTTGACGTTTCACTTGACGTGACGCGTTCTTTATTCAAACAGCCCGCCTTTTATTTTTATTTCTTTATCTCAATCTTAATCTATCGGCCAGTATTTTTAAAGAACACCTAAACTTAACGTAAAAAGGTCGTATATCGAATGATATTGGGCGAACATCGAGATATAATTTTTAATCGGATGCTATCTGGATATTCTGGATAACCTGTTGTGGGGTATTTCGTTTCGTTTCGTGCATCGGACGCGATGAATGCATAATTAAGTGGAAGGATTTTAAATAATTTTGTTAATCCGAGGTCGCATTACATCAAATGTAAACGGGTATAGTTGCGAACATAATCAATGTTGTAATTATTGTTTATTAAAAACCAGAACATTTATTGGTCATACTGCTGATCCTCCTATATAGATTCATTAATATATTTTTTACTGATAATGAAGTCTTGATAAGGAAATGCTTAATCAAATAATGACGTTTACGATAAATTGAACAATAGACTGATTTAATCTGTAAGAACTTTTTAGAATAATGTAAAAATAATATACAAACTTAAGTGCTTATTCTAATTCTAACAAAGTCCTTTTTTTCGGATTCTACTGGTCACAACCACAGCTAATTATAATGTAAGGATTACAAAACGCATAAAACCGAAGACGGCATTAGCAAAGGCGTAAATCTTAGTCTTGGACCCAACAATAGATTATTCTGTTCGTACTTCACCCATTTTAAAGAAAGTAAAAATATCTTTGGATCTTTTTGGACGGCCGCTGACGTCGGCCATCATGTTCGAATTTTGAACACATGAAACTTTATTTATAAAAAAACGATTAGGTTTTTTATCGTCGAAGAACGCAACCCGATCCCCTAAAATTCACTTGCTACCAAGTTTATTATTTGATACTTGGGGCGGATTATTATTTTTTATAGCTTCTTTTGAACGCGGCATCGCTTTGGCTTTTTGTGCTACGGTTTAATACTTTATTCGGTGTTTGTATGATGTTTACTAACATCAATTGGACGATACATTACATTCCAAATTTAAAAAATTGAACTCATGTATTCCAATCTTCTTTTCTTTTAATTTCTCTGTTCTTTTTCATTCGTTTTTTTACTAGGCATTACTAATAAAGGAAAAAAGGCTTGCCCTAGTTTTTTCGATATCGAACGGCCTGTTGTCCCAAATATTTTCTCACTAATTGTAATTTAAACTATTCTTATCAGGCTCTCTATCTTGAGAGAGCGATATGTCACCCGGTGGTCTTCATAGAGGCCTGACACTTTCTTGGAGAACAAAATTGTCAAAATGTCGACCGATCACGACAACTACACAAACTTTTCTATTACAACCAAAAGCTTTACAAAAATGTCTTATTGCTGACTCAGAAAGGTCATTTTCGCGTGACAAATATTAATTGGAACGGCTAAAAAAAGATGACACAACAAAAAGTGCAAGATCATAAGATAACTCAAGATATTAAATAAAGCTCGGAGCCTGTTTCATTTTTGATGAATGTTATTGTACAGTAATTAGGTATATTGGAGCTTAAAGCTCGTTTGCAACATTAGTGACACTTGTGGCTCTCACGTTGTGCTTGCTTGAGTAGAGATAAAGCAAACATTACTCTTGATTTGTCATCTAAGTAAAAGTAATTACTAGGTATATCGGAAACTGAAAATAAAAGAGATCGAGTGTCAAATTTGCATTTTCGGGAAATAACAAAATTGTGTTCCTGTAAGACTTTCCTAAATTGCGCGGATATTAAAGGGATGTAACATTTATGATTTCCTTTTCTAGCATTAATTCGTCACTTTTTAATCACTAGATTACGTTATTAGATGCATCAAGTAATTAACTCCTTAGCTCCATGTCATAGAACCAGTGTAGTTCGATCAGAGAGGTACCACCGCCACACGTATTTTTAGCGTAAAGCAGTTCTTACTTTTCGTTGGAAGATTGTGGTTGCCGGCTCACTTATATATGAGGCGGCCATCTCATTCCTCAGAGTAGCAACGCATCTGTGATCAACTTCAGATAGAACCCCTGTTCTATATGAAGTTGCTTACAATTGTCCATGGGCGGCAGTAACCATTTACCATCAGATGGACTGCATTATGATGTACCTATGTATGATGTATCTACTCTCGTTAACTCATTATTGTCCCACTGCTGGGCACGGGCCTTCTCAGGTACAAGAAAATTGTTTTAAAAATATTTAGGTAGGTAGTAAACAAATTACAAATTAAATACAGGTGAATCGATTGATAGCTAATTATTGACCTGAATTCTTTACAAATGTATAGAGGTATAGAGCTATATGGCTTTAAACTTGGAATCGTGTAGATAATAATTAAAGTTTCTTAAAAACAAATTCTGTAAACATTTAAGTATTTTAGCTGACAACGCTCGCATAAAATGCGTCATCAATTGCAATAGTTTTTGATATACCAACGACAATAGAGAAATTAATGAATGAAAACGAAAAAATCTCGTTCATTACGTTTAAACATACTTTAAAAAGGTTTTAAACAAATGCAAATCAGAACGCATTCTTCAATGTTAAATTAAAACAAAGTTTTTAAACGCTGTT